>PVIC010007701.1:0-50227 GCA_004025085.1 Thryonomys swinderianus | reverse complement strand
ACTTCAGTTGTGTGACTAGATTTTCTCCTTTCGCACAAGAAATATTTTGCTTCATAGTTTTTCTTGGTCAGTGGTTTCAAGTTCTCTTTCCAATCATTCTTTCTGGTTTATCTTGGGAATGCAACTTGAACTTGTATTTAAGGTCAAAGCATTTTCAAACTGTGCAGTCAGTGGAGAATAGAAAAAAAATAAAAATCAATGTGAAACATAATTAGGGCAGAATAAGGGTAAGAGTAATGTAGAAGTGCTGAGAAGTCCTGCAGGAATCGGAAATGACTGAGATGGTGCCCAAAGTCAGAAATTACCACACCAAGACTTAGGATCTCTCTCTCCCTTCTCCTTTCCCTTTCTTACATGGTGGTAGTCAAGAATCATGGTAATTTAAAGTCTGGACCATCTTCAAAACATTTTCCAAAGTTAAAAGTTACTTTTGACTTCTGTACATGAGAATTCTATTTTTTTCCCCAGAAATCTTGTGGGGTTTTTTCTTATTTCTGTTCAAGGCAACAGAAATGACTATTCCACATACCTTATCTGGCACACATAGGAGTATTTTTTTAAACTCCATACTGAAAATTATAAGCCATTTTATTTCAGCATTAGAAACAATACTACTTTTTGAAAGAAAAACTTTCTTCAGTACTGCAGATTGAACCCAATCATGCATGCTAGACAAGGACTCTTCTACTGAGCAATAGCTATAGATGATTTTAAATTTTATTTTGAGACAGAGACTCATTAAGTGGCCCAGATTGACTTTGAGCTTGAGGTCTTCCTGCCTCGGCCTCCTGAATAATTGGGATTACAGATCTACATCACTACATTTGTTCTTAGAACGTATTTCAATTTTATAAAAGCTGGATGACATTAAAAAGAAATTTAGCCATAAAACTAACTAAGCAAGCCAGGCACAGTGCTGGACTCCCCAGTACACAGGAGGCTGAGCCGGTGTGACTTGAAGGCCAGCTTGGGCCACATAGTGGTTTCAAGGCCAGCCTAAAATGCATAGTGAGATCATGGCTCAAAACAAAATACAAAAAATAAACAACCCCTGCCAGAATCTGACTATAGACAACAGAATGAGAGGGAGAAAGAAAGGGAGAGGGAGAAGAAGAGGGAGGAGGAGGAGGAGAAAGAGGAGGAGGAAGTGAAACAGGAGGAGAAGGAGAAAGAAAGTAAGGGGAAGAGGAGAGAGTAGAAAGATCAACTATTATCAAGGATTTTCTTCTCTTTTCCTCTTTGTTATCCTTGGAATTGAGAACAAACTAAATGTGGAAAAAATTCCATTACTTTCTTGAAGTTTAATATTTATAGTACTGAACCAGAAAATGATCAGAGTAGAAATGAGAATGTTTAGAGATGTGTCCATAAATATGAAGGTTCTTCATTGTATGTCATAGAGAAATGGGGTTTGGCTAATTTGAAACAAAGGTGAAAAAGATAATATCATGTTACCTGGAAAATACGAAGTGTTCTTTCTAGAAAGATGAACTTTTGTAAAAGTCTACACGAAAAAGTCTGCATTAAACATGCAATGATTCAGTAACTCCGTTGGCCACCAAGGGATGAGACCTGAGTTTGGCTGGAATAAAGCCTTTGTCAGGCTCTAGTCCTCCCAGCTTGTTGTTTTTGTAGTGAGCTCATGTATTTAAATTTTATGAAGACTCAGAGGATGGGCTGCCGAGCTCAAGGCTCCTTGCTATCCTGACTGTGAGTGACTCACTGGCAGAAATGGATGCTGATGATTCTGCCCAAATCACAGTTGAAAGTGAGAAAAAAATTGAAACATTCTTTTCCTTTGGAAGTATTTGAAATAATTCTCTGGAAAAGAAAAGTCTATATTCCAGACTAAAAAGGGGCCCACACAGGTTGCACCATTTCTTTGATCAGTACAGTAAGTCCAAAAATTATTCCCATCATATCTCATCCTGGATTCAATAAGTTTCTATAAAGGGTAAAATACAAAACAAAAGGAGCTGACTCAAATATGTGCTTTTTACTCCACAGGGAAAAAATCAGCAGGAAACAAGAAAGATTCTCTCAGCTAACATTGATTTTCCTTATATTTATTTTTTCAGTCTGAACACTCCAGGCAAAAATTCACTTGGCTTCAACTAATTTGCAAATACCATCATTCACTGCTGTTTTGCTACCCATTTCTCAAATCTCAATTAAATGTGATGACAGTTCGCCTGCTAGAAACACACAGGAAGGTTCTTTCCCAACCCGAGGTCTTCACTCATTTCCTGCTTGTGGACTTGGCAAGTGGGGTCAAAACATCCATTACTGAGGCTGAGCTTTAATTTAGAAGGTTATCACCAGAGTCAGTTAAATAATTATGAAATCATGTGCAAATGCAAAGTGCAACAGATATTCATAGCAAGAGCTGAGAAATGCAGACACACATCTCTTTACAATGGATTTTCAAAAGGATGGTTTTAGGTCTCTACTTGTGGAAAGCTCACACAATCTTCTAAGTTACTGCTAGAATGGACTAGAAATTCTCTTATCTGTGAAACATTTATTTCACGTGGAAACCTCAAGAAACAAGGACAACAAAACATTACCCCGGAAATCCTGATGCTTTGGCTTAGACTCCATGTACCCTATAAAATGAAAGCGAAGGGGAATGTGAGAAAAGATAATTTTGACTTAAAGAGACACCAAATGAGAAACTACTGTTTCTTTTCCCCTTATTTCTCCTGGGGAAATACATTCTTTTATAGGAGTTTTGGGATAGTATTGCCGTGAAAGTATTAAATCGTTACCTATCGGAGGAATAGACTCATACATTGACTTGTAGTCAACTGTGATCTGAAAACATTAGATGGAAAATCCCATAAGTAAATAATTCATAATTTGAAAATTATCCTCAGTTCTAATATTTGATCTAATCTCATGCTGTCTTGCACCATCCTGCTCAGGACACGAACCGTCCATTCCTAGTGTACATATTATTCTTACTCCCACATTGTTCACTTAGTAGCCATCTAAGTATTTGCGTCTAAGTAATTTTCATTTTACTGAACCAGTGGCACCATAGCACAAAAGTAGTAGTGCTAGAAATTCATATCTGGCAGAGAGAAACCATAAAGTGGTTCCTTTAAAGGAAAAGATAAAGGTTGTCTACTCACTAAGAAAAAAGTATAAACTGAAGTTATTAAGATCTATGGTTGTCGTGATTTTGTTTGTGAGAAAAGGGGTCTCACTGTGTTGCCCACATGGGTCTCCAGCCTCCTGGGCTCAAACGATCCTGCCTTTTTCTCCTAAATTGTCTCCTCTTGTGCTGGAACTGCAGACACCCACCACACTGTACATGGTAAGGATGAGTTTTCTGTGGATTTAACTGGGAAATGGGAAAATGAGATTTGTATTAACTGCAAAAATTATGGCCGCAGAGTGTAGTAAGTGCTCAGTTTAGATGGAAAAGACATAGAATTCAGGGCTGTTTGCAGGTTTAGGCGTCCACTGGGGGTCTTGGAACACATCCCCCTAGAGGAAAAGAGACAACTGCTGAGGACTCCCTGACAGAGACAGCTGCTGCCGTTTTCCTTCTCTTTATAGCTGAGGAGCTGCGGCCTAAGTGACTGAGAAACTTGTCCAACTCCACCTCCACACCTCAGGGAGCCAGGGCCGCACGCTTCAGAAGAGCAGACTCCTCCACTATCACTGACCGCACCTCCTTGGGCCTCCTTTAACATCCAACCCTGGGAGCAGCTCCTCCACTCCGGGCCATCCGTGCGGGTAACAGAGGTTGCGAGAGTTCCTTTCCATTTTCATTCCTGGAGTGGGCCTTGCTGTAGCAACCCACCATGGGCCTCTGTGGAACGGAGTCGCTTGCACATGTGTTGAGGGCTGGCTGACTCCCTCTCCAGAGCTCATGGTGCCTGGCCAGGCTCTCTGATGGGGCTTATGCGAGCCGCCCTCTGACCTCTTCATTACAGGGTGGGTGTAATTATGTGCACCGTGGGAGGCAGAGGAGGGCAGCTGGATCAGTGCTGGACCGGGAGCAGCTTTTTCTTTTGTTCAGAAACTAGGAGGCTTTTGCTTACCCCAGTGTAAACCTCTCACTGTGGTAGTTAAGAGCCACGCTAAGCTCTCTCTGCCAATGAGCTGCTCCTGGTGACCTTTATTTTCACTGCTCTTCTAAGTCAGAGACATCAGCTAGAAGGCATCTCCCTTGATGGTCTCTCCCAGCTTCGAGTGGACCGCTGGGCCTGGCACACGGTTTGGGTGGGCTTTGGCTTCCATGGGGACCTAACATGGACGTGGGAGGGGCCCTTGGCTCTGAAAACGAGGAGGGAAGAAAATGCCAGAAAACTACGCATGCCGAGTTGGTGAGGTTATAAAACCTATAGTCCTTGTTTTTCCAGGCCTAGGGATAGATTGTGTTGTTGCTGTGTTTTTTTTTAAAGCTGCTACGTTCTTTTTTTTTTTTTTTTAATCCAATAAGTACATGACTACATTTGGTTAATTGTGTTTACACATTCTGTCTGAATGAGATCGTTAACTGGGAATGACTCTGGGAGACTTCTAGAGAACACGGTGTGAGAGAGCAGGAAGGCAGGGCCATGGTCTACAGGAAGGCAGGGCCATGGTCTACTGCCCTGCTCTCTGCTGGTGGCTTTTACTTCGTGGTTGGTCAGCGCTGGGAGACCTCACTCACCTGATTGTGTTTTGTGACTGGGCAGACGGCATCTTTCTCCATCTGTGGGGCTTTTCCACTGGAGTTATGTAGGCTGCAGGATCAGGGTCAAGCTTCCAGCTTCTCCGAGCCTCAATTTCTTCTGCTGTAGACAGGAAACTGACTGCTTATTTCTCTCACGGAATAGTTCTAAGGAAAGAGTGGATTAGCTTATGAATTCATAAAGCATGTTGCTGGTGGAGGATGTAAAGTCATTGACAGTTCTGTTTTTATGTCCTTTTGGAGAATAATGATGCATTGAATGCTTTTGGGTTCCTTGGCCGCGGGAGTGGAGGTGACTTCTAGTTTGGAGTTCAGCCCGTATTTCATGGCGGACAGAGGCTGGTGCCGCTGGCTCTCAGCTCTGCTCTTTCTCACAGGCCTGTCAGTCCTTGCAAACTCAGCCCGGGTGACGTGTGCGCTCCACAAAGCCAGCCAGGGACACGCTCCTGCTCCCTCCCGGCCTCTGTGCTCTAAGGACTCTCTGTGCCCAGCTGCCTGGGCCCAAATCCTTCCTTGCTCAGACCTCCCCACACGACCACCATCCGGGAGTGTGAAGGAGCTGCTTCCTGGCTCTGTTGTCCCCCCCAGCTGGACAGACCCCTCCAAGGTGCTGGGCAGCATAGGGTGTTCCTTGTGGCCTGGTCAGGGCCGTGAGGTGGACAGCAGGACCAGCTGCTGCGTCTGGATCTTCTCACTCCTAATTCTCAGCCCTGGGCCAGAGGCCAGCTGAGCTCCTTTCTTCTGAGGTCACTGTATGGCAGATCCTGTGAAAGCCTCCTGACACTGCTTCCTGCGTCTCCCCACTGCTCTCTATTCCTGTATAAACCTGATCCCCACTGGAGACCTGGGCTTGGAGAGTTTAAGGAGACCCTTCATCCTCTGTGCAAATTACCACCTGAATACCTTAATCGACAGCAGTTTCTTCTGACATTAAGTGTCAGGAATATCTGGATTTTCCTTCCAGGCCACTTGGTACTCTCTGCCCCTAATGACGGTATTGTGAAAGCCCCTCCCAATGGCATCATAAAGGGGCCTTTCCATTTAAACAGAAGGACAGAAATCTTTTAACTGATCTCCAATTACAAACTTCAAAATCAACACAAAGAATAATATTTTAATCCAGTCTTTCATCCAGCATAAATTGATTGAGTGTCTATTGTGTGGTAGTTGCTAGAGTGACAAACAAAAGAGTAAGATGTAAACCCTGCCTCTAAAGGTAGCAGGTGATTTTCCTCAAGATCTTATATCAGTGTATCATAACATCCAGGAGGCAGCCGGGAGCTACACTGATCATAAATCAATAACCTCATTTCAGGGCTCAAACAGAGAGATGGCAAATAAAGCCCAGCCTTGCCCCAGGCAGTATTGGCTGAAGCAACAGATGAGTTATAATAGCAGGAGGCAAGAATAATTCTGCTAGTGAAAGTGAAAAAAAATTCCCCTTTTGCTCAATTTCTTTCACTTAAATACATTAGGATCTCTAAAAAACCCATGGAGTTTGTACTAAAGTACTCTCCATTAACGCTTTGGCTGGAAGAGAGAAGGGCTGGGATCTTGGAGAAGGAAAGTGAGCTTTGAGGGCCTTCTTATTTGCAGTGGCATAGTGGAGCATTGGAGTTGGTGTTTCTTCCTTATTGTTTGTAAGATCTTGTAGACTTTATTAGAAGCCAGGGTGTCACTGCTCCTTTACTGATCCCTAAAGACGGGGAGATAGAAGGTGGCTACCACTGGAAAGCACAGCGGTTAGGAGCGCGGCTCTGAAGCCGGATCCCGGGTTACAGTTGTGGCTCCTTTTCGTACTCACGGTGCCACTGCAGGCAGGTCCGGTCTGCGTGCCTCGGTTTCCTTAGTCTCACACTGAATGACAATAGTTATATCTGATCTCTTAGGGGTGGTTAGTGTGAGAAATAACTAATATCAAGTTCTTCGCACAGTGGAGGCCCGTGGTAAGTGCTGTGCACGCAGCTCTGAGACTACAAAGAGAATCTCGAAGCTAATGTCCCATCTTCTCACTCTTTTCCCACAAAATCACCAGCTAAGTTGGAAGAGTGCAAGACGAGGCCAGAATGAGCACCGTGATAAAAATCTTCGGGGAACTGAAACCGAATCAGTAATAACAGTTGAAAGAAACTTCTCCACGTGAAACAGGAGACTCATATTTAATTAAACATTAATTTTCATTAAGAAAATCTCAGGCTTGACAGTGATGATTCGTAGTTATTACATCTGCATTTGTTTATATTTGTACTTGTTTGGTCTGAAAATAATTTGTCAGCTTACAAGATACATATTGCATGGCAAGTAATAAATCAACATTAGTAGAAAGAATAAAGGGAAAAGAAAGGCAAGAAAAGGAAGAGATATGCTTGTATATATGCGACTGTATCTTTTTTTTTTTTTGCTTTTTGAGACAGGGTCTCGCGTTGTAGTTCAGGCTGGCCCTGAGCTCACTATGGTGCCCAGGCAAGCTGCCACGAACTCAGCAATCCTCCTGTCTCTGCCTCCCGAGTGCTGGGATGACAGGCGTGAGCCACCACGTCTGGCATTGTGGTATGCGGTGTTGATTGTTGGTGGGCGTGAGTCTTCACGCCCAGCATTGTTTGTGGTTACTGGGGATCAAACTCAGGACTTTGTGCTTGCGAGGCAGGCACTGGAACCACTGAGCTAACCCTCCGGCCCCTATGCGACTGTATCTTGCAGTATCATGTGGCTACCAGTGATATGCTGAGTTGGTCACAAAATATCTGGTGGGTGACTTTAAGAGAAGAAATGAGAGTGGTAATGTAACTCACCAAGATCATTATATATACAAGCTAGTTGTTTAGTAAAAGGAAAATTGTTACCGATATAAGAGAATTTCCTCTGTCTGCTTAGTTTTAAACTTTACCAGAAATTTTGAAGTATGGTTATTAATAGATTCATACAGTAACTGTTTATTCAGCCCTTGGCCCACAGAAATTATTGCTACATAGAACAAAGTGATATCTAAAATTATTTCTGTGCCCCAAGAATATGCAGCAAACAGAGCAATATGTTAATACAGAAAGTTCAAAGTAAGTATTGAAGAGGAGAGTTACATGAGAAGTGTTCAAAGAAAGAAATTATACCCTATGGCAGCCTGTAAACCACTTCTGTGGAAGATACTGAGACAAGTTAAGTTCTTTGTACTTTCTAATATATTAGCTGCCTTAATTTTTAATGGTGGATTTTGAATACTTCTTGATTCCCTGATGTGGATTTCAAAAGGCACAGTGTATAGTGTCAACACATGGCCAATTTAGGACTATTAGAGGTGGTAGGAGAATATTTATGATGTAAATGCAGTGAGCTAATGGGTAATGTTATCCCCTGGACCCATGTACAGCTTAGATCATTACAAACTAACTAAATGTCAAGTCCTACATTGACAGTTTTATCTCAAATTGACAAAAAGCACCTTTACATTTGGAGAGAGAGAAAAATACACACACACACACACCCGGAGAGACAGAGAGAGAGAGAGAGAGAGAGAGAGAGAGAGAGAGAGAGAGAGAGAGAGAGAGAGAGAGAGAGATATGGTGGGTTTCCTAAGTGGTTTGTGTAATCACTGTATACATTCTTCCAATATTTTTGAATATATATTATATTAAGGGAACTTTAAGGGTCATAGGATTACAACAAAAGTTGAAAACTAATAACTGTCCTCAAGGAAGGGCATTCATTGTTCAAGCAATTCACCAGATGTGTAAAGAAATAATTATACTGACGTGACAAGTGTCAATGGAAACACATAAAAAACCACAGTGCTGTCTGCCACTGTGGAGGAAAGCCACACTGAGCTCAAATTTCTTCTTGCAGTTTGAGCTTTTTTTCCAAGAAGAGATGATATGGCAGGATGGTGTTCATACTAGGAGGAGGAAATCCTCCTCGGGCAGCTCCCGGTTTATCAGCCAAATGTTTCCTAACTACCAGTGCAGAATCAGTGTGGGTCAAGGTGGTGTAGTAATTATAAAACTTGCCATTCCTGTTCAGTAAGTTTACTTGGCAATGAGTAGTAATTTCTCATACACTTCTGAACAGTGCTTAGGAAGCCGCGACTGGAGGCCCTCCATGGTGTGCTGTAACAGATTCTGAGGGTTAGAAGGGAACACGAGCCTGTGATTCAGAGGGACCAGGCAAACCTCCCTGGAGTGAGATTGAATCTGTTCCTTGAGAACTGGGTTGGGTTTGGGGTGACGGGACAAGGAAATGGCTCAACACCCTACCCATAAATAAGTTCATGGGTAAAGAAGAAATATTCAAGTAGGAGGAGAACTAGAATTGAGGATGTGTGGATCTGTGGACCAAGCTGGTTAGACTGGTGCATCAGTCAGTGCTTACTAGAAAAACAAACTGAACGCAAGATTTACAAATATATGAGAATTTTGCTAGATTGGTTTACAATGGCTGCCCACAGAGTCGGGTATTAAAATGCAGAAGTCTGTCAGTGCTCCCGGGAAATCAAAGGATCCAGTTGAAGACCTGGAGCTCAGGACAGTATCTCATGTGAGTTCATATCAGGTGGCCAAAGGGTCTGCACTGGAGGCTGAGGAGTCTTCCCTGCACACCAGAAAACAACATCCAAGCTGCAGGCAAAGACTGGAGCTCCTCCGAAGGAATGGAAGCGAGTCTTCCTCTTTATTGCCCTTCATCCCATTCAGGTGACCGCTGCCCGCGGGTGCCTTCTGTCTTCAGCAAACCCCTCAGTCACACTCAGAACCAAACTCTTATTCAAGTGGAGGCAGTCAGCTACTATCACAACTGAGGCGATGGGGAAGAACGATGAAAGGAAAGAAGGAAATGGGAAAACTGTGGCTAGATTAAAGCATGTTTTGAAAGACAGGCAGTGGCTTTGTATTTGGAATTTAGGAGAGTGAAGAGTCACCAGACTTTGGAGTATGGACCAGCACTGCTGGGAGGAACACATACGGAGAGCCAGCTCACCTCGCGGTGCTGTAGCAGAAGACCGGAGGTTGGCACGGGGTCTCCCATGCACCGCCTCTCACTCTTCCTGTCCACTACCTTCATTCTGCAGAAAAGAAAATGCTGGTTTAATGAATGGATACAGAAAACACATTTATACACAATGGAGTATTACTGTATCATAAAGAAGAACAATACTGAGTCATGTGTAGGGGGGTGGGTGCACCTTGAAACTATGATATTAAGTAAAAAAAAATCAGATTCACAAGCTTAAATAGTGCAGACATTCCTTATATGAGAAACCCAAAATATAAATAAAGAGCAAAATAAAAGTTAGGAAATAGGAAATAAGGAGATAGATTTTTTTGTGAAAGAAAGGAGACCAAAAGATGGAAGGAGGGAAATTGGTATGAAAATAGAAATGAGATGTGCTCTGTACATGTACCGTTCCCCCACAAGGAATTAAACATCATGTGATGCAAACGTGCACTAATAAAAAAATAAAAACACTCACAAATCAGTAACAAGGTTTTCTCCTTGGTTATGACTCAACAGGGTGATCTTGTCTCCATCTTGGGCTCATTCTTTCCACCCTAACAGTGCAGTGCATGTGCACTCGTGTGTGTGTGTGTGTGTGTGTGTGTGTGTGTGTGTGTGTCAGAGAGAGAGAGAGAGAGAGAGAGAGAGAGAGAGAGAGAGAGAGAGAGATGTGCTGGGAAAACAAGCCAAGGGAGGCACACTGAAGATTGTGCCAAAATAAGTCTGGGTCCTCATCCCAAATGAGAGCCACACCTCCTGTCATTCTTCCGTCTTCCTCCTTCCCAGCAGGAGGCCAGTCCTTTGTGTCTGCAGGGAAGAAGTGGGAAGGAAAGTAGGAGAGGGCACAAGGGCCACAGGGCTAAGCCCAGAGGGCATGAGAAGTGCAGATGCGTCAGAGAATGTAAGCCCCTCACACCTTCCCCTCTGCTCTGTGCCCGGGCTCCTCCTCCCAGCCTGACAGCGAGAGGACATCTTGCTGCCTGCACAGGAGACACTGAGCTGTTTCCTGGAGAGGTGACGGAGGGAGGAGACCAGCTGAAGTCTGGAGCTGCTTGGAGAAGATATTTCCAAGTGGCAAAGTGAGCAAAACAAGGCCAGAGAATGGAAGGTACCACAAGACTAAGAAATTCAAACATGGGCCGGAGGGTTAGCTCAGTGGTTCCGGCGCCTGCCTCACAAGCGCAAGGTCCTGAGTTCAATCCCTGGTAACCACATACAATGCTGGGCATGGAGACTCACGCCCACCAGCCATCAATACCACATACCACAGTGCCGGGCGTGGTGGCTCACGCCTGTAATCCCAGCACTCAGGAGGCAGAGGCAGGAATGGATTGCTGAGTTCGAAGCTTGCCTGGGCTACATAGTGAGCTCAGGGCCAGCCTGACCTACAAAGCAAGACCCTGTCTCAAAAAAAAAAAAAAAAAAAAAAAAAAAAAGAAATTCAAACACAAAAGCATTTGGAAGTAAGATGCAGTTACGAATAGTTATTTAGATCAGAAAATTTTTAAGTGCAGAACTCCTCTTAATTAAATATTTGGGTAGCCAACGCCACTGTCTCTATGCATGTGGCATAGATCTTTAACTCTGATCCAAACAGGAAATGAGCACTTACACTTTTATTTTCACAGGTAAAATGGGGACTTAAAAAATAAAAGACCTCTAAATGACAAGAATAAACCATATAAAATTATTTCCTGGTGTAAACAAAAAATATATGGTTGAAAAAATTAAATTACCTTGCCCTATCTCTGGTTGTCCCAGTAAATAATTTTTTCACAATGTGAAATTCCAGAATGCATACTTAAGGCCATTCAGCTATTTACATGATAATGCACATTTATTATTAATGTGCACAAGGAAACATTGCTTTTCATTTAAGAGTACAGGTGTGTTTATAATAAGGAGAATGAATATCCCTGAACTCCATTCACATAACTGCACAGTATTTTTCATTCATTTAATTGAGTTGGGATTTATCTATACGGTTTGTTTTACATTCGGGGGGAAGCTCAGTAACAGAAATATTATAACAGACAATGGTATTAACATATGCAGATCTGCAACTCAGTCCTCACTGCTTTACACATGTAATTAGGTTGTTTCCATGGTAATGATCTAATTATGGGCTTCTCCTTGGCCTCGTGTAATCACATTCGCTACATTTTGGCAGAAACGTTTTCCTTATTTTGCTGAACTGCAACACTTGACAAGATGTTCTCTCTTAAGATGAATAATGATTTTCCTTGGGAGAGAAAAAGAAAAAAAATAAACAACACTGTTAAATGTGATTAGAGAGATTGTAGGTATTTGACAAATCATGCCAATAATAAAATATTTGTCACCCTTGAAAACATAATTTATTTTTATCTTGTGTGTGGGCTTGTGTGTGTGTTTCTGTGTGTGTTGCTACTGATAGAAACTGTGAGAAGCTCTCAAAACTATGTGCACTATATAAATATATTATTTCCATGGGGGCTGAAGACCTGAAGGAAACGTGAGGTCAAAAAAAAAAAAAAAGATCCACAGGGCTTTGAAGAAAGAGGCCATATTCAGTAAGAATATTATATTGCAATTGACAAGGCTATTCATGAAAAGATATTTGATTACGGTTGCCATGGCAGTAAGAAACACCTGAAAAAATCAATTAAGACTTGCTTTGGCAGGAATCCAAATGCAATCCTCTAAGCACAAGCAGAAGACAGGAGATGTAAATACTTGCAGAAAGACAGCTTTACTGTCACGTGATGCTCTCAGAAAAACCCTGGAAAATGATAGGAATAAAACTTTAAGCTCTTTTGTATGTATAAAATGCCAGTGTGTTATAAAACATTTTTATAGGAGCGGGTTTTTTTTAACAGCAGAAAGTGTGTGTGTGTGTGTGTCTGTGTGTGTGTGTGTGTGTGTGTGTGTAACTGGTAGTGCAGGTGCTTTACCTGACAGCAAGGTGTGCAGGGTCCAGCGGCCCAGTGTTCAGCATCTCATACCTTTCAGTTGGATACTCAGCATTGAAGGCTCACTCCTTTCAAAACCGTGGAGATAACTTCAACTTCTAAATTTAGAACAGATCTCTAGGGATCTGAAATATTAAAATTATCTTTTTCATATCATTGTGCAGTGAATAAAGTAAGATATAACATTCTTGTAGCTTAATTGACTAAAGGGCACAGATGTGTAGTTCTCGGAAATAACTATAATAATATTAATCGATCTATTTATAGCAAGCTAACCCTTATAAAATATCAAATGGTTTGGGTGTAGAATTATGTAGTGTTATTTTCTTGGTCATTAGATGCGAATAACGAGCATGAATATTTATTTTCTTCTCTGAAGTATTCAGTCAATGGAAAAAAACCCATATTGATTTACCGCTTATCCTGTATCAGGCACTGTGTAAGGCTCTGGGAATAAAGCACTGAATGGGAGAGATGTGATTGCTGCTCCAAGTTTCTTATCCTCTTGTGAAAAAATAGCAGAGAAAACAGGCCAATTTCATTTCTGGGGTAAGCAGGGCATTGTAGGGAAATGCACAGCCCAGCAGGTACAGAGAAAAGAGGATTTGACAGACACTTCATTTATTCAAGATGGGGAGCAGGGGCAAAGTCAACGTGGAACATGGCTCAGACATTACAAAAGAACTCCACATAGGACAGATGAGGGCAGCCTGCAGAGTACCGAGACTGGGATGAGAGAGGGGCCTAGAGCACAGGCAGCTACAGGAGCCTCACGGTGCTTGCAAATCATGCGGACAATCTTGGCCCCTGGGCACAATCAGAATGCATTAAAAGGTCTCAAGCAGGGGAACAACATGGCGTGATTTGCAATACCTGCTGCTGTTACTTTTAGAAACCAGTTTTGAAAGAGTAATTTTGGAAAAAAATCAATCTAGTCATTTTCATCCTAAAGTACTGAGATTCCAACAGGGACTCTCATGGAACAGTTGTAGGCAAGTCACTTTCCCTCTCTAGGAAGCCGTGTTTCCCTTTATTTGGACCCTCTTAGATCTGTTCCTTTGTGATGATGTATTTGCTAGTCTAGTTTGGTTTTAGCTTGTGGACAGATTTGCTTACAGTGTGAATACACAGGTGCCTGGGAGTAAATTACTGTTGATTACGCAGAACTCTGGCTTATCCACCGGTTGGCAGATATAAAACCCTCTGAACACCTTTACTCCTACCATGAGACCTGCCCCCTATTAGGATCAAGCCAGGAGGGCAACTGTGGCTGTCACGGAGAAGGATGTGGCTTTGTGCAAGTCGCTATGTGTGAGTGAATAATGGTGTGAAAAAGGAGCCATAAAGCATGAGGAGGTTGGCAGTGAATGGCTTGTATATTCTGTGGTCTTTCTTTGATTAGACTATGGGCAGGATTTTTTTGTTTTGTTTTTTGTTTTTTAATTGAGTAGCTTACAGTGAATGGCAGTGTTTTCAACAGTAGAAAGCCACAGTCAAAATAAACCACCTTATTCTGTTCACTGATCGAGTCTATTAATCACATAAAGATCAGAAATGATCTTTATTTCTTGTAATTCAGAAATATGGTACAAGCTAAAAAAACAAAAAAGATCTGTGAACGAATCAGTGGTCATGGAATAAACTTTCCCTTAGAGGTTTTCTGGGACACCTAGGCCTGAAATTTAGTTTTCTCATGGAAAACTTTATATAAATGTTAATAATCAATTCATTGCTAAGTATTAGCATCAGCATTCTAATTTAAAGAATTCTGTGTGCTTAATGTCAGGCTATAGAAAACATTTGTGTGCTGAAGGCTAGTTACGATGCATTTATTCAGTAAATGCTACTGGGTGCCTAATGTAAGTTCAATACTTTGTGCAATCATTTAAAAAAGCAAAAATTCACTCTAGACTTCACGGTTAATGGTAGTATAATATAATAAACATGGTGATGAGCTGTACTTAATGGCATGCAGATGAGGTTCTTGGCCTGACAGTGGGCCAGTAGTGGGATTGGGATCCGTGTCTCTAGCTTTCTTAATAGTTCTCATCTAATTCTGGCCTCACTGCGGGACATGAAAATCTTAAAGTAACAAGAGATTTCAAGAATTAAGAGAAAATAAATATTCAGGAGAATTGCAGCTGGTCATGCTTTTCTTTTGTTCTGTAAAAATGAAAGTAAGGTGCTCTCACTGGTCACATAGCCATTCGTTTCTTCATTCAATGCGCGAGTTTCTAAGTTTTGAGCATTGTCCCTGGGCTGGGTGTTGCAGGGACAAACCAAGCTGCCAAGGCCACCGTGGAGGTTTACTTCTGGGGGACCACAGGGCTGAGGAGCTCTACCAACTCTGTTTCAAGCAAACACCATCTTGTATTACCTTGATTAAAATCAGGCCTTCAGGGTTGGCTCTTAGAACAAAGGACATCAGTGGAAAAGTTGGAGACAGAATAAAGCCCATAGTTTGGCACATAGCATTTTAGTGATGTTAATTTCTTGGTTTTGAAAATTGTCCGATGGCTCTGCAAGATGTTATCGTCGGGTGAAGCTGGGAGAAGGGTCTGACACAGCTCTCTATTGTTCTGCATCTCTTCTGTATAAGTAAAGTTATCTCTAGAAGATCTGAAGCTAAACAAAGCCAAAACTAAGGACCTTGGCCTGGCCATCTGGCCTGCCCCTCTGCTTTATGGAGCCCCCAGTTCTCTTTAGTTATCTGCTTCCAGATTCCCAGTGCATGTCATTGGTTGAGACAGCACAAAATGTAGATCAGTGACCCCGGACTCTCCTTGGTGTGCGTTACCATTTCACTCCTCTCTTCCTGCTCTGGGCTCTGTAGTGAGCAGAGGCAGTGTTTGCCTTCATCCTCTTGCCCAGCGATGTGAGTCCCAGGGCTGAGGAGTGGGGATCTGTACAGGGATGACCCCGGTCTCTTCAAATGCTCCTTGGGATTTCGGCTGTGCATTTAATGTTAATCCTTATTTTGTGTCTGGACCTGTAGTTGGGAGAGTTCTACAGATGATCTCCTTCAGCTCTTTCCCTTCACAGGTAAGGAAACAGGCCTGGGCAGACGAGGGATTTGCCTAGGATGATTTCTCCCAGTTAGCAGGGAGGCCAGGAGTAAAATCAAATCTCTTGTCTAATAAGATATTTCCACAGTGTCGTGCTGCTTGCTATACACTTCAGCTTGCTGAGCTTTAAACTAATGATCTTGGTGCCAAAACCCCACAGATCATAGAACTCTAGGTCATAAACAGACCATCGTCATTTTCAATATATAATATCATCTCCTGTTGAGAAGTCCAACACAGGACGTAACCCTGTTGGCAGGAGGATACATGACTGCCAAGAAATGCTGGCTGAACTGCATTACTCATAGAAGATTGATCAAAATATACCCCTCTTCTATAATTAATATTATAAGCATCTACATGTCTGGATTGACATCAATTATAAGAAGTACCAAAATACCAATACTGTACACATTTTTATTACTTCAGAGACTTAAATATAACCCAAGTGTCCAGATTTACTTTGCATGGTGTATTAGCTGAGGGTACACATCTGCCAAAGCCTCACGAGTGAATCACTTTATTATATGCTCAACACCACAAAGACTGTGCTTACAAGGAGAATGACTACAAATTAAAGCTGACACTCAGCAGGAATGAGTACAGCCAGCATCGGCTCCCAGTTTGCTCCCTTGTCCTTCAGATAAGCTCAGTGATATAATCCATAAGTAGAGATGATTCCAACCCCAGTGGTACCTCAATTCACAGACTCGATTCTTGCCATGATTCTGGTCCCAGAACTTGTTCCACGTTGCAGCCAGAATCATTAAACAGATTCTGTGACCAGAACCTTATGAAGAATTAAGTTTGTTAACTGAGGCATCACTGCCTTCAAAAAGTTACGTGTGTTTCTCTCTTTCCCAGCCCCTCTTTCTTCCTGGAAATCATGTCTCCAGGTCAGTTCTCCTGACTTCACCATTTCCGGGGCTCTCATCTCTGGCAGTGTGGCTCAGCCCTGCCTCCCCTCCCCAGGGTCACTGCCCGCCTGTCAGGATGTCCCTCATCCTGGGTAAGGCCTTCGTCATGGTGGCCTTTGTGCAGTACAAAGCAGAGCCCAGTCTTGAGCCTCCAAGCTGCCCCATGAATATCCCTCACATCCAGCAGCTTAGCATCCTTGAAGAAGCACATTTCTCTATCATTATGCACATTTTGTCTTGGATCAAACTGATGAATAAATACAAGTGTTCCCTAAGTGTCCTTGGCGGGGAGCTTTCTACCTGTCTTCTGTGTTGGGCATTTTGCCAACCTTCACCCTCTCCTTCCTGTTTTCAATTTTCTTCCACATCTTCTTCCCTTTCTACTGTGTCCCTTTCCTCCTCCCACTCCCTTCTCTGACCGGCATCTTGGCAGAAACTGTGCCTGGAACAGAGTCAGATCCTAGGGTTACGCACGATAGGCCACACTTCTGCTTTTCAGGTGGGCACTCTGCTGGCCGCCCACTGCTGGCCAGGTCCTGCCTCCCTGTCCAGCCCTGGCCTTGGGTTCTCTTCATGCTCCTCCTCTCTCTCTTTCTGCACACTGCAAACCTCCATTCACACCACCAGTCTCTAAGGTGACACGCTGAGGAGGAATAACTGTCAAACAGGATGAAGATATTTAATGATAGCTTAAAAAGAGCCTGGGAATAAAGTCTATGGGAAATCTGTTACATATTTAATTTAGGAAACATAGTTATCGTATCAGGGGAGGAAAGGAAGAATATATATTGCTCCTCATAAAAACGTAGTAAAAGATAAAGCACAAACAGCCCCTGTGTTGTGTTGAAATATCGTCATTCTGTGATTAAACAGAGGCAGCAAGGTGGCGCCTGTTGGGCCCTCGCGCCGGGGCGGCGTGGGGGAGGCGTAGAGGCGTCAGGGTTTGATCTTTTCTAGGCTCGGCGTAAATTAAAATGCAAGCGGCACAGCAGCCCTCGGATTTGGAAGGTCTTCAGAAGAGGAGTCCAGTACTTGCTCAACCAGACGGGCCATGAAATGAACTTAAACTTCAGGCCACGGGACACTTCTCTGTTTTCCTCAGTTCCACAGCCCTAACAGGAACCAAGGTCACATCGTTTATTTTTCAATGGACAAAACCCGATACTATGTCTCTTCTAGCCGGAGACACTAAGAAAAGAATCATCTTGTAAATGAGTCAGCCTGGGGAGCCTGGACAGCTCCGTCAGTTTCTGGCTCTGCGCTTTAACACATTCCACTAATGGGGAGGAGCACACCGGTGCGTGAGCTTCATGAGGTGGCAGGCGTTTCCTATCCATCACTGATTTGAGCTCCTGAACCTGGGATCAATAAATATTCCATTACTGCATTATTTATGGCTGACTATAAATAATTTCTATCATTAAATCTTTGCTTTTAGTTGTCCCTTATTAGCAAGGGATCAATTTCAGATCTCAATCTAGGTCATGCTCAGAATTAAGGAAAGCCGTGTGTGAGAATGTTTATTCATGTCTATATTTTGTATTGAAATGGATAAATGACGGGAATTATTTCTGCGTCTGATATTTTCATAGTGCAAAAGCCAATTTGAGCTTCCTTTCAGATGCTGTGGTAGCACAGGAAAAACACTGGATGCTGCTTAGGAGAGGTTGGGTTCTTATCAGTGGAGTTATACCGTCAGTAGCTGACGGTGTGACCTGACAGGTGACATACTTGTCCTAGTTCCTTCACTTTAAATGAATAAGTAAAGTGGCATGAGTATTGCCTAGGCTTCTGTGAGTGTTAAGTTCAGTGAAGGCGGAAGCATCACAGGGGAAGTAGATGAGATGTGGGAACAGGATTTAGACAGTATCCTTTGCTGATACTGAGAGTTCGACTGAAAGAGTGACAGTGGAGGCCCTCGGCTCAGTCTCAGTGTCCAAGGGACCATCTGTCATTGTTTAGAGACCAAGTGCTCCGACACCTCACAGAGAAGGTGAGCGTGGAGCTTGAACCAGAGTCGGCAGATTGCCTGGGAAATGGGAAATGGACACAATTGAAGTCATTATTTTTTCAGTGCACAGTTTTTTTTTTTTTAATTTTGCTGTTGTTATATTTGTTAATGAGGATTTAAATGCCTTATATAGGCCTGTGCTGTAGCCACCACAGCCCTCACCATCTGGCCCCCTTGTGTCCTGACTTCCCCACCCTACGTGGTGTTTGAGTTGGAACGTCTTGCCCACGAACGCAGGAGGCAGAGCTGGCCAGGTGTGCACTTGCCACGTGCCAGGCACAGTTGCTTGGAATTCAGGAGGCGCCACAGAGGCTTTTCCCCACAAGCTCGTATTCTAGTGGGAAATGCTGGCACGACTCCTCTTTAGCAGTGGTTGTGTAACACCAAGCCCGCAGAGCACTGCAGAGGAGGCCTGCAGCGCACTGCACAGGAAAAGCGAATTTGGTCTTGGAGCAAGGGAAGACCCCCACGAAGAAGGAATTCTTAACATGAGACGTGAAATATATGCAGAAATTATTCAAGGCAGTGCTGGAGGAGAGGCGAAGCCCAAGGGCAGAATGAGCTTGAGAACAGGAAGTCGGTGCCTGGCACGGGATTAACATGGATGAGCGAACACATCTCCGTGCATTCCCTTCTCAGTTTGCGGTGCATCTTCCCAAAATACTTCACACTGACAGTCTTTTAATTGCTGTCTCATATGTCATTTCATATACAATGTTTTTTTTTTTTTTTGAGACAGAGTCTTGCTTTGTAGTTGAGGCTGGCTCTGAGCTCACTATGTAGCCTAGGCAAGCTTCGAACTCAGCAATCCTCCTGCCTCTGCTTCCCGAGTGCTGGGATTACAGGCGTGAGCCACCACGCCCGGCACTGTGGTATATGGTGCTGATGGCTGGTGGGCGTGAGTCTCCACGCCCAGCATTGTATGTGATTACTGGGATTGAACTCAGGACCTTATGCTTGCGAGGCAGGCGCCGGAACTACTGAGCTAAATCTCTGGCCCACACCATATTATTTTTGAACTGAATAATGTACCTCATAAAAGCTTAGTTGATGGCTTATTTTAATAACTTTCAAAGGCTATTTGAATTATTTCATGTCATTCTTTGATTTTTCAGGAGAGGTTGAGTCTTGCTTTGAAATCATACAGGTATCATTGTGTCCTGTGTAGACTCAGAGTTTCTGATTTTAATCCTGAGGTGCCTCTCATGCCACCACCGGGGTTGCTAGGTGTATTTTCATTGGAACAGTATTTGTAGGAACATGATGGATGCTCATGCATCTGTGGCTTTCTTTGTTCTAAGGCTTTGATTTTTTTTTTTTTTTGAATGCCCTTGTTGAAGCTCTACAGAAGCTAGTACCTCAGAAGAGGAATTAAGATGGTAAAGTGCCCACCAAATGCTAAAGGGGGCATTGCTAGCTCAGAAACATGTCAGAAGGGTTGAATTGTTAGAATGCTCTAAGATTTTCTTTGGAAATTCGAAGATGACCAGTTATTCTGGTACCTTCAGTAACTGATCTTTGCGAAGGCTGAGAGTTAACAGAAAAATGCTGAGCGCTGACCGTGGTGTTAGGCCTGTGGATGGCGACTCCGCTGTCCGCCAGCGCTGTGACTTCAAACCGCTTTGCTGCCCCTTGGGACCTCTCTCTCCTCATGGGAAGTAGGAAACTGTGGACCCCATTTCAGTTTTTTGAGTTATTAAGAGGAGACGTGTAAATGCCTACTTCTTGATAAACACTGAAGAATGAGCCTGTATGTAACAGGAAGAAAACATTTTAGTTAAACTTTAAAAAAATGTAAGAGCTTAAACATCAAGCAGACCTATCTAGAGATCTCTATTCAAAGATTGTGTGTAACTTTGAATGTTTACTATTTCACAATGTCAATTATGCATTCTAGAGCTCATTTACAACTTCAGTTTCTTATACCAGAGAAAAGATACAATATTTATACATCTGTGACCTATTTATTTCACTTATGAATATGTCCTTAAGGTATGTCCATTTGAGTATAAATGACTCAAAGGGAAATGGGGTTTAGGGGTAAGTAAGGAGGGGAAAGAAAAAAATTGATGGTAAGGACAAAATCAAAAGGAAACAAAGATTGTGTATATAGGGGTGGGGGTTGGTGGGTAGGGGAAGGGAAAAAATGAGAATTAAGTCATGTCATAGACTGGTACAAATTCTCGATGTTGAGTGCAGTTTTGATGTGTATATATAATGTACCAATAAATTAAATTAAAAATAAAAATGTTATTTTTATTTTCTGTATAAAAAAGGATTTTGTGTAACAGTGTAAAGCACTTCACAGCTCTCAGCCCCAGGGAAGAGTTGGCTACAGGGTTTTAAAGATTTTTATATTCTAAATTTAAAATTTTGATATTTAAGCAGTAACTTATATGATATTAAACTGTTTTGGATTTGCTAATCTTCTAATTGGTTTCCTTATAATTACTATGGACCCATTCTAGCTTGTCTTACAAGTACAGGTGACCTCCTACCATTCTGGTATGTGAACTGCTGACAGCTGAAAGGTACTTACTCTTTGCAAACATTTCATTAGTAATGCTCACAGTCCTTACAATATCATGCATTTTGGCTAAGAATCCATAGCACCTCCTTCCTAAGGGTTTAGCAGTCGACTGAACAGTGCATTTGTGAAGATGTCAAAACCATCTTCAGGCTGTGGTGACTTTTGCTGGTGATCTCCAGTTTTGTCTGCTGAACAGTATACCTATTAATTTATTCACCATCAGTTAAATAAAACTAAAAGTAGAGATGGGATTTGTCATTCATGTAGGTTACCACTTGCAAAGGATAACAATGTATTTTATTACATTATATATGTATGCATAATATGTAAATATATACATAGTGTATATATGTATACACACACAGATGAGATACTAATCCTCAGTTTATGTCTCATCATTTAGATACTGATAAAAAGAAATGCAAGTTCAGAGCTCAGTTTGTGAGTCTTGTGTTGGGTCTAGAGACTTTTCATACTACTACACAATGTGCTTCTATGAGACAGATGTGGACCCAATCCTATTGTAGTTGAGGAAAAAACTACTAACCAATCTCTTGATGATAGATACTACTTTTGGTTATAAATGAAAATACCATCTAAACAGAAATGGGGACATACCAGAAATGTAGTTGGGAGGAGACTGGGAAATAATAGCGTCTAAAAATGGCAACCTTCACAATGTTAAACAGGGAAACAGATGGACACATCAATTATCCAAATAAGGACGAGGCGATCTCAGCTGTCTGACAGCAGCAAAACCCGGACTATTAAGGAAGGTAGCGAAAGTGCAGCATCTTTCCCTACCTTCCAGCTTGTTCCAGTTCCTCTAGGGCCAGAGCCTGGTAGCCTGAACTTACTTCCTGGTTAAGTTTCTAGAAAGCAGGACTTGGTGTGGCCTCTACGTTTAGCAATGTAGCGAGTACCAACTAGTGACTGTAACTGAGTGACCCTGCGAACATTTATTTCCATGGCTGGGAGGCACGTACAGTAAAATATTTCCTGGGGATCATAGAGTTAGAGTACATATCAGCCCACAGATGAATTTATCACTTCAGCCATGCTCAGTGACACACTCTTCATGTAATATTGGAGCTAAGCTTTATTTTCCCTCTTCACTTAGTAATTAGAAATGAGAATAGTTCACCATTCAAGTGATACTATCTGCATCAACCAAATACGCAGACTGAATATTCTGCCCACTCACGTTTCTTCTCAAGGAGGAATGTGGAAATGTAACACAGACTTTAGAGTCCAGAAAAGTGTGGATGGAGGGAAGGGAGAGGTGAGCAACACCTACAGAATGAATGATAGGTGAAGCAACAGCAGCACAGAGGTGTGTGTTGCGGGCTTATGACACGTACTGGGCTTCACTTACACTCCCTGTATCATTCATGTGGGCTCTGAAAACACAACAGAGGACTTTGTTTTATAGACAAGGAAGCTGAGCTTCAGACAGATGAAAACAACCTGTGGACCCGTAGCATGATCTGGTGAACTCTTGTTCATCAGAAGCAGGAGATGGTTGATAGAGTCTCTTGACTAGAGAGTGAGGCAGATAATATTTTCTCCCTTCTCAGCCCCTAGCAGGTCTTAATACCTGTACAGGTAAAGAAAACATCACACAGCTAGAAATTTTAGAGTTGGAAATCTGAGGAAAGAGCACTTTGGGGATCTTTTCTTCTTGACTTTTGATCATAGGCCATTAGATGAGAAGTGTGGGGGCAGCTCAGAATGAGACATCTTTGCATACCTCTGGAGTGGGGTATCCCTGAGTGGTTTGTTTCCTTTGGGCCCCGAGAGGCATCTGATAAAGCAGTCATTCTGTATCTACAGAGCAGTATGTGCCCAGAAGCAGTGCAATCCAGGGAATCTGCTTGGGTGACTTTCTACTCACAGCAAAGACAGCATTCTTGAATGAACCAGTCCCAGGCTTGAGAATTGGCTTTAAGGTGCCATAGGATGCAAGAAAGAAGTAGACAGATCCAGGACTGAGCAAAGCTCATTTTACAGGGGGAATTCACTGATAGAAGCCTGGTCATGGAGTCAGCAAGACTATGGATTCTTGCAATTTGGATCAGAAAAACTGGGGCTTATAAAGTGGTCAGGACGAAAGTGACTTTATCCAAACTGGAACGTGCTTAGATCATCTCAAACTAGTATCAGACATATGTCTTGTGCCAGAGACCAATGTAAATTTCTGCATACCACACACTTAGGTCCTTTGTCTATTTCCAGTGTGTTGTGAAATTTTGAAGGAAAAACCCAACAGGATTACTCTAGGGCCAGTCATGGCAGTGACAACTCAAGATCACAGGGTCGAGATAGGCTGATGCCATATGGTGTCAGTCAGTTCGCCAGGTAGGAAATCCCAGGCTCAGGTCCTAAGCTTTGTCTAAGAGTAGGAATGCAGTGTTTACCCTACGTGGCCCTTTTGTTGTGCCTATGAAAGCTGAGATATGACGCAGACTGAATGGAATGAGGGATCCCAGCACTGGCTATCTTTGTTTATAAACTAAATATGCAGAGAGGGGTATTCCCTTTCAAAGATTCAGATTATTTTGGGTCATGTGTATTTTCTGAGGTATCACAAACATAGTATTGGCATCTGCTACCCCATCATAAGTTGAAATAATCTCATTTTAACTTGGCAGGTGATCTACGACATAGATTTTAACATGTGGAATGTTTATCCAGTTATAAAATGATCTGAAGAAAATAAAAAGATAAGCCACAGGCTGAGAGAAAATATATTTAATGAAGTGGTTGTATATCCCAAATATAACAGATTTCTTAAAGTTCAAAAATTTAAGAAAAGGAATGACCTTATTAAAAAAGATGTGTCAGAAACCTGAACAGAAAGCTCACCAAAAAAGACATACAGATGGAAAATAAGCATCTGAAAAGAGGTTCAAAATTATATGTCACTAGGGAATTGTGGATCAAAAGATCAGAGAGCTACCACTGTTATCAAGACCCCAGCACTAACCCTAAAACCCGTCGAGCATATAGAGCAGCAAGATTCTGTTCTGGTTGCTGATGTCAACAGGAATGGGTGCAGTCTCCACAAGGCAGACAGTTTGGAAGTTTCTTATGCAACTAAACATAATCACATACAATTCAGCTATTAAACTCCTTGACATTTATTCAAATGAGTCCAAAACTTATGCCTGCACATGTTTATAGTAGCTTTTCCTTGTAATTGCTGAAAGTCAAAATCAAGCCAAATGTCCTGTAGTAAGTGGTAAATGGATGAATAAACTGGTACATCCAGACAGTGGAATATTGAACTATCAAGTTTTATAAACACATGGAGGAAACTTAAAAAAGCATTATCAGATAAAAAAATGTGAAAATACTACATACTGTATTATTCAAATTATAGACCAATTTGGAAAAGTCAGTGTTTCATGGAGAGTAAAAATATCGTGGATGCTAAGAGTTAGAGGAATGGGATGTGGAGGGCACAGAGACTCCTAGGACAGTGAAACCAACCTCTTTGATGTGATAATTCCAGGGACATGGTATGGAATGTGTAACAGTGAACCCTGATGTAAACTGTGGACTTGGGGGGATAACAGTGGTGTTAGTCTAGGACTGTAAATTATAAAACCATGTCCTGTCCTGATATAGAGATACTGATGCCGTTAGAGGCTATTGGTGTATGAAACCAGAGCATATATGAGAACATTCTGTATTTTCCACTCAGTTTGGCTGTGGACCTAAAGTTGCTCTAAAAATAAAGTCATAAAAATATATGGGCACAGAAAAAGGAACAAAAATCACCTCAAACTCCAGCACTCATGGAAAATTACTTTAGTATACACCATTATCATTCATTTAATGATTATTCAGGGAGAATGTACTAGGCATTCATTGTTGTATGCACGGAGGATATAGCAGTTATTGAAAAAGGCAAAAATCTTTATTCAATGTGGAAAACGCTCAAAAATAAGGAAAGTAAATGAGTATTATGTAGATTTTAACAAAAGGTATGAAAGAATATAATCTAGGGTAGTAGGGAGGATACATAGGAAAGGAAATTGTACTTTCAGGAGCTTAGGGAATCCCCTTTCCCATTCTGCCTCTGGAGAAGAATGTGCAGGAGGGGAAAGAAGAGCCGTCTGGACATTCTCCAGTGGGCCATCTTGGGCGGGAGATGCAGTGATGAGCCCAGCATAGCTCAGTAGTGAGACAGTGGCAGTAGAGGATCCGAGGGATAAAATCTCCCAGATCAGGTGGGCCTTTGGCATGACTTGGCATTTTTTGGTGGCACTAAGGTTCAAATCTTGGTTTTGCAATGAGCTACATCCCAGTCCTGGAATGAGATAAGGAGTCATCGGACAGGTTTGAGGAGAAGAGTGGTGAATGTTTTAAAATGATCTCTCTGGCTGGTATTTAGACTAGATCCAAAGGGGAGAGGGTTAGAGGAGGATTAGGCCATCTGAGTACCTGAGGTGGACCATAAGGGGAGAGATTCAGAGGACGTCAGGATAGACGGTCAGGCTCTGGGCATGTTTGTGAAAGGCAAATTGATAAGATTTGTCAGTGGATGGAGTGCGATAAAAATTAGTGTGGGGTCAAAAATGACTTCAAAATTTTTGGACTTGAGTATATTGAAGTGTAGATTTGGTATTGATTGAGACTGTATAGATTTTGGGAAAAGTAACCTTTATTAGATCTAGACCCTGAGGATTTGTGCTTAGATGTGTTAAATTTGAGACATTTTCCATCCAAGTGTGGATGGGTATTAAGAGAAGAAAGAGGTCTGGACTGGAAATACACACTGGGGAGTCAGTTCAAACATACTACTTCAAACCATGAAGATGTTTGAGATGGGAAGAGGAGATGGCAGAGTGTTGAACCTTTGAACTGCCTGAAACAAACAGAAAAAAGAGGCATGAGGAGATTCTATTTATCAATACACACTGATCCAATCATCTCATGTGGTGTCTCAACTTGCTTTGCTTTAGTTAGCAACCAAATCATGAACGTTTTTTAGTTTTATTATGCATTCTACAGTATCACTGTGAATGCCAATCTTGTGAATGTATGACAACACTCACATCCAATGCTCAATTGTCAATCTTTTGAGTTGCTTGTACTTTTCCCATCTTATAATATTTTCAATGAATATCCCTATATATAGGCATTAGAGTATGCCTTTATATTTTTAGAGATAAACTTCTGAAAGTAGAATTATTAGGATTTTTGGTTACATTTTGTTGAATTTTTCTCTGTAAAAGTTATTAGAAGTTATACCTGGAAATATGCTTTCCTTCCACCCTGCCCAAATCTATCAATCTTTGTGATTTTGGCTAATGTGGTAGATCAAAATGGTCAAATTTAAAGGTTTGCTATTTCACGTATTTTTTTTAATGATTAGTATTACAGTTGAGTATCTTTTTCTGTTGTTGACCATTTGTAGAAAATGATCTGTTTCTTTTGAGATGATCACAAAACACTTCCTACCCCTGTTCTCTGTAGCCAGTGCAGCCAGGCTCAGAATGGCTGTGGTTTCTGTAAGTGCTAATATCGGAGGCAAAGGTTACCTATACCCTGGCCTTTGGGAAGCCTCCCTTGTATGTTTGCAACTTACCAATTCTACCAGCTGGACAGTGTTAGAGAGATGAATTCTCTGCTGATATTCTGGAAAACTAAATCTCTAAAGATAGGCATGGTGGCTCACGCCTGTAATCCCAGCACTCGGGAGGCAGAGGCAGGAAGACTGCTGAGTTCGAGGCTTGCCTGGGCTCCATAGTGAGCTCAGGGCCAGCCTGAGCTATGAAGCGAGATCCTGTCTCAAAAAATAAAATAAAATAAAATAAAATAAAATAAAATAAAATAAAATAAAATAAAATAAAATAAAATACTAAATCTCTAAGTTTAAAAACCTTTAAGTTTGAGCCAAATTAATGTTTTAGTTGTTACATTTCTTTTTTGTTCCACTTGAGAAATTATCTGCTACATTAGTTATAGCTAAACTTCACTTTCAAAAGACTTACTATCACTACCTTTAAAAATCATATTTGGAACTTAGAAAATAATTTAAAACTATTTTATTTTATTTTATTTTTGCCTAAATGCTTCAGGCCTTGGCAAAGCTAAAGGATTTCTGCCTCTTCATCTTTATTTTCTAACCCATCTGTACTTAAAAATAAAACTAATCTCTCAGACTGTTTCTCCTTTACCCTGAAATTGTCAGACACAGTTTATTAAGACGCGTGTGATGTTCAAAAGAATGTGGGGCTTTCCCCTTTCCACACAACTAGGAAATCTTCTGTTGGATAG
The DNA here is from genome assembly GCA_004025085.1 of Thryonomys swinderianus. NCBI lineage: Eukaryota > Metazoa > Chordata > Mammalia > Rodentia > Thryonomyidae > Thryonomys > Thryonomys swinderianus. Next base: position 22,798 of record PVIC010007701.1, on the reverse strand, counting down.
GAACAGAATTTAAACCTCAAAAGGCTAAAATTTCATCTGAAGATTTCAAAATCACAAGTAAGGTTAATAATCATTTTGGCAGTTTTCTTTGTTTCGTTATTATTTTTATTTCATTTTCAATTTGTACTAAAAAAAGAAGAAAATTAATGTTTTATAGGAAACATTAATCAAATATACCCTAGTTCATGAAGACTATTTTAAATAAAACTGTGAGACTTCTGATTTTTTTTCCAGCTTTCTTAAACAACTAAAGTGAAATTATACTAATAGCATTGTTAGGAAGCCTATTTAAAATTGACTTCATTTTTAGCAAATACTGACAGTCTGTGAACCATCTAGCCTGTGCGGGGTGTGCATAAAAAGGCCTGATGAATAAGCAGGTTTCAATGAGTTTTAATGCTTCAAATCATTGTTAAACCTAATATGCTTTAGACTCTTAAGGATTTGTAAAATGTAATTTATTTTATTGTTTGAGTACAGTATAGCTGTTCCTTTATAACTTCATGCTTGTAGAGTCAATCCTTACATGAGGAATCATTGCTAAAAGAAGAGAAAGATATTAGTAGAAGGAAAAAGGACCATACCATCAAAGCAACTATAGACAACAAATACTAGGACCAGGTATTATTGGTGGTGGAGGTATTTTTGTCACACCTTTGAATTCAGATTAGGTATTCCTTAATTTTCCATCTTGCCTTTATTTTTATTTTCATTAATTAGTGAAGAAAGATTTTTATTTGCTTATTTGTTTCAGTGATTAAATATATAGCAGATGCTCAAAAGAACTTTTCTATGATGATAATGTTCTCAGGCAAGTTTAAAATAGGAACAATCCTGGGAGAAGGAAGTCATAATAATCCATAGCGACAAGTACAAAACAAAGCTAAGAGGAAAAGGTGATCTATATTCCAGTTGTGGAAGGAAAAGGCAGAAGGTTCTAGGCAGGCACAGCAATGAGTTCAGCTGCCTCTTGCTAGGAGTGAAACGTGGCAGGACTGCTGTTTATAGAGACAAAGCAGTGCGCTTATGGACTGGTGGGAACCTGGAAGGGAAGGAACCCTTACTCCCAGAAGGCTCTCCACACAAATACACAGCCCAGCGAGCACATACCCCCAGTCTGGTGCTATGCAGGTCCACAGTGACTGGAACCCATCCTTGTAGAGAAGGTGGGGGAACAGATACAGAAGATGACTGGAAAGAGAGAATAATCATAAAATATAGTAAATCTAATTCATATCTAGAAAGAAGTAAGGATAATGTAATAATGTCAAATAAGCAGACAGTTATGCAGAAGAGCAGGAAATCAGGGAAATACTGTCACTAAAAAAACTAATAGGTGAGTTATAAAAAATATACATTTATTTTGAACGTTGAGAAAATATTTAAAGTTGGTAAAAAGACAGACATTTTACCCATAATTATCACTCAGAGGTTGTCACTGTTACTATATAGTTTACTGTATTTTTTTCTTAATGTTTTAAAACAATTCTTAATGTACCATACCTACCATTTTGCTGGACAAGTAATCCCAGCACACTGGGAATTTGAGGCAGGAGGATTAGAAGTTTGAGCCCAACTTGGGCAACCTGACTTAGCAAAACCATGACTCAAAATGAAAATAATTAAGTAAGTAAATAAATAAGTAAGTAAATAAATAAATGTGTATGTGCGTCTTGGAATACAGTTCAATGAGAAGGCCTTAGTCATAATTACCAGTACCATAAAAAATGAAACAAAAATAAAAAAGCTGCTGCTATTTGCATTTTTTTCTAGGACAGTTAAGAGAAAAAAGGCCGTGAGGTACGTGTCTCTGTAAAAGAAATACACTATCGGGCCGGAGGGTTAGCTCAGTGGTTCCAGCGCCTGCCTCGCAAGCGCAAGGTCCTGAGTTCAATCCCTGGAAGCCACATACAATGCTGGGCATGGAGACTCACGCCCACCAGCAATCAATACCGCATACCACAGTGCCAGGCGTGGTGGCTCTCGCCTGCAATCCCAACACTCAGGTGTCAGAGACAGGAGGATTGCTGAGTTCGAGGCTTGCCTGGACTACATAGCGAGCTCAGAGCCAGCCTGAACTACAAAGCGAGACCCTGTCTCAAAAAAAAAAAAAAAGAAAAGAAAAAAAAAAGAAATATGTTATCCATTGATACTTCCATCACAGAACTTTTGTGGGCCTTGTATTATTATTATGTCTTACTTCAATAAAGGGCTAAAACCTAGGGCTTGTATTTAGCTTTTTAAGTTACTTTGGCATCTTCTCATATTATGCATGGTAAAGATGAGTGCCCACACTTTCTCTGAAATGTGGAATGTTACTTTCAAGCCTAATATTTATAACTCTTATAATTACTCTTATAAAAGATCTATTATTACTAGAAACTTCAACTCTTGGGTTAATAATCTGGTATTTTAATGAGCTTTAGGTAATTATTCTTTGAAGTCCAAGACTTCTTTTCAAAAATTGTAAATTAAGGTTCTTTTTTAAAAATAACTATTTAATTATAATTTCATGCTGAAGAGCAATGAAAATTTTCACATTATAGCACAACTATAATTTTAGAGGGAAAAATCAGGAACAGGCTTGGTAATTTTAATTTAGGTCACTTTTACCTAAATAGTCAAAATAGACTCAGGAAATTTTTCTTCAGAAGCCAGAGAATTAATCTGTTACTCACCTTGAAAAAACAGTCTACAAAAGGGAAAATCTGTGGAACAAGTTGGTTTTCTATTTTTTACCGGAGATCAAACTCAGGACCTTGCGCTTGCAAGGCAGGCGCCGGAACCACTGTGCTAAATCTCTGGCCCAAGGGTGACTATTCTTGTAATCTTACTGGCTGGTCATGGTTTTGCCCACCTCACACCCACTTTGTAATCTCCCACTGGGTCTCAAGATTTTGTTTCACTTTGAACCTAACTCACATAATGGCTTTGACAATTAAAACACATTTGAAATGTGGGGTGGGCAGGCAACCCACTTCCCAATCACCCTTCTGTCTCTCCTACACGGAAGCTCTAAGAGACATCTAAGAGACGGAAGCTCTCCAATAAATTTTTCCTACTCTTAACCTCTATTGTTCCTAGAATTCAGTTTTTGATTTTAAACAGCATGAACTTGCATTTGGGATATTTAACAGGTTTGGGAGTTACATCTATTTTCCGTATATTATTTGGACAGGGTGCTGAAGTTAAAATATTTTCCATAGTACTGAGATATCAACTGGGATGTAAAAAAGATTTGGGGAGGTCCATTTTTAACCAGCCAGGCAACTAATAGTATTCTCAGTAATCGGCAATTCAGACTTAAATGAAACAGTTTCCTGCTAAGGAGACTGCTGTTTATATATGAAGCAATTCATCTCTTTAGATAGTTTGCCAAATAAACTCTATTTTTTGAGGTCAAATTCTAAAAGATATACTGTGTTTTGCCATTTTTTCCCCCTGAAAACATATGCTTCATTTCCTGAGCAACCTCATTATCAGATCGCAGATTATTTACCTTTTTGTCAAAATTTTAGGGGGGAGAAGAGATGTATTTTATGGAGAAATTAACTAGAGCAAAAAAACCAACTTCAGCAACACTGATTTTATAAATTGACTTTTCAATTAAAAGTAATTCATTGTTCTTACATGTTACATTTATGAGAACTACAATGAGGCAAATATAGCTTTATTTCTGCCCCAATGATAAACACTAGATTGAACAAAATAAAGCAAAGAGATGAAAAGCACACTTTCCCTTATTGAGTCTCTGATGTGTCTACAGAATGAATCATGCAGCCCAGTTCTGGAGATGCAGAGATCTGAGATGAGCCTCTCTTGAATTGACATTCCTAAGAAAATATTTTTAAGGTTCTAATTAATAAAGAAACAGTAGTTCATGGCCTCTATTTCTAATTGTTCCTTTGTTGATTAGGCAATTTAAAAAATAACTGTTCTTCGCAGGATGTAAGAGAAAGTACAAATATGCGGGTTTATGCAAACTTTAATTAGGCATATGGAAAAATACGTCAGCGTTTTAAAAAGGGAAATATACTTAAGAAACAAACACACCATTTCTTCTAAGCTTACTCTTGTTGATCCACTAGCAATGTCAAGAGAAAGTCAAAACTTAAGCCACTAGAAATTGGCTCTGTGCCACTAGAAAATTGGTGTAACTCAAGGTTTCAGGCAAACAAGTCCTAGCAAAGTCTGCTTCAAATGAAATTATACTACAGTAACAGTAGTAATTACTTGTTTTTATTACAATGCAACTTGAGCTTCTTCAGACCTCACCAGCCTGTGGATATAAATGAGATCACCTTATTCATCATTATTTAGATTACTCTGGCTCATTGCCTGTATCTGTATAGTACGATTCTCCAGAGTCTTCCTCAGTTATTTCCGCCAGTCCTTAGCTGTGCTCATCTTGTTGTATCTTGCTGCTGTTCTGCTCTTAACGCTTCTCCAGGCACCGCGATCTCTTCCACTGTCCTGACTGCTGCTGCCCACCAGGACCAGTGGATGGCCTTCACCTTCACCACTCCACCAGTTAGTTCCATTACTAAGGCACTGAGTCAACTCTGGCCAGTGTCCCTGCAGTTCAATACCAGAGTATGGAGTCCTCAGATTGTTCTCTAGAGGTGAGGTCCCACGGCCTCACTGTGGCACAGCTCTTCTGTAGGACTTTACTGCCCTACATAGGATGCAGACAGGAGTCTGATGGAGACAGAACCAGGAAACAAACTCTAGTAACAAAAAGGCTATGGACTTCTAAGAATTTTGAACATGCTGAACACTTAGGTTGTGTAAGGGACATATATAATCGAGCTGTTCTTACAATTTTTAGAATAGGCAATTATTATTATTCTCATGTTTTCAGGTGAGGAAACTGAAGTCCAACAAGGTTAAGTTGTATGACCAAATCCAAAGAGCTAGTAAGTTCTACCAACTGCCTTTTAGGGAAGTTTCAACCTTAAATTTGAGTCAAATTGGGGAACCAATTAGAATAGTAATGAATAATTATAGTAGCTACTATTATTATTTTATAGGTGCTATCTTATTTTAGTATCTTGAACTCACTTGGAGCTGTTAATCTCACTGAATTAAAAAGATGATGAAATAGGATAAGCTAGAATAAGTAGTTTTCTTGAAGTCCCTTAGCTAGACAATAAGAGGGCCATAATTTAAGTTTACATATGTCTGTCTGATTCTAAAGGTTCTTGTTGCACGTGATGTCCTTACAGAAAATTACTTTTCCTGTTTTTGTGTACTCTTAAAGGCTGGATTTTGCCTTCTTCAAGATTTAAACTCCTGAGTTCAATTCTTAATACAGCAATTTACTGCAGAATATTCTTGGACAAGATATTCAGTTCCTGCATTGTGGAAATGGAGAGCATAACAAAAAAGCTACATCACAGGGCTGTTGTGTGGAGCAAGTGAAATTCTTATTGATGTCACAGTTTCTAACACACAGAAACAGTCTGTGTTAGTTGGTGTTGTTAACAAAATTAGACACAGAATTTTGTGGTGTTAAAGCAGTGCAACTCTAAATACTGTGTGCAAAAATACCAAGGTATCCAGGATGTGTTTGAGTAAATCTCAAAAATTGAAAACCAAACAAATTGTTCTCTTTAGTTAGTTTCCATGCAGCAAAATTCTGTACAATTCTGTACAGCTCAAGGGTATGAATTCTCTTCAAAAGTTTGAATTGGGACTGCAGGTCTGCGACCCAACCTGCCGCTGAGAGATTACTCAAACAGGAGCTCTAAATAGATGGTGAACCTCATAAATGAGAAGGTCATGAGCTGTTAAAATTTTAGCTAAATGAGGATAAAATTTGTAGATAAAATTTTAGCTAAATGAGGATGGGCAGCATATCTCTTCTGATCTAAGGAGGGGAATTTCAGCATCTCAAGACATTTTGACATTTGCATAGGCATGGGGAAATTCCATATAGTACTGTGAATGCAACCAGAAATGAATAGAGAGAAACAGACAAAATTTGCTTCTTCCTTTTTTCACATTGTGTAATCATCTGTATAAATATAAATAGCAAAGACGTTTGTATTCCTGAAACCATAAACGTAGAAGTGCATGTATAATCCTTTAGCTATTATTAAATTTGAAAAATCACTCTGTATCTGAAATATTATAATAACTATTATAATAAACTACAATCCACAAAATCTTGACTGAACTCACACCAATAATTCAGCATGTTCTCCAGTTAAAATATTGACTATGGTCTGGGGTTCCCCACCGTCATCTGTTCTCTTTACCATGGATTTGCTCTTCTCCTTTTATCCTATTTACTGGCTAAAACCCCATGGATCTTTTGAGGACCAGTTCAAGAAACCAGCTTTTGTTATCTTAAGGATTACAGTAAGTAGAATACATGTAGACTCTGAAGGAAGGTTTGTCTGGGTTTAAGTCACAACTTTACTATTTACCAGCTCACATAGTTTAACTTAGAATTTATTCTACATTATTATTATTATCCATCTTATTCTCAGTATCTTTATCTTTGAAATAATAGTGTCATAGAATTGTGTCACTACTGAACTGCTGTTTCTCTGAGTTCTTATTTCACCAATATTACTATAAAGCAGTTGTAAATTAGTTTAGACTTCCTTCCAAATATTATAGAACAAGTAAAAGCAAGTGTCTATAGTCTTAGAGCAATATAACACATAGCAATGCAATGTTGATAAGAGGCCAGTGAGGTGAGATCCATGTTCAGTCAGCCTTTTTTCATGCGTTCACTTTCAAAAGTACCGTCTTTGGTTTAGGTTTCAGGGGCCCCAAAGAGAGAATCGATCTCATGAAACATAAAGTACGTTGGGAGTAGCTTGGGGCTGAGTTGGTGATGAAGAACCAGAGAGGATGAGAAAATATTTCAGAGAAAGAGCTCCAGAAGTCTCCATCGGGGCCACCTTGAGAGCTTGGCTAAACACCAAGATGTGCACACATAAGGCAGCATCCCATGAGGTCTGGCAAAGAATGCTGCTGAGGTGTGTGAGCCTAAGATCGTAACTCTGGAGATTTCACTGTGCTAAGAGAACTTGGAGTCCAACTAGCTGAGCGAAACAGAAATTCCCTTGAGTGTATAGAAAGACCACAACTTCAAAAAAGTAAGGGAAGTCCCTAGATCCAACCTACCAAATTCTAAAATTAAGCCTCAGTAAGATCAAGGTAATCCACTGGTAAATTAATTTGGTAGAGTTCCAAAGTTTAAAAATCCTTTAGGGAGAAAACAAAAATCTAGAATTTCAATAAAATGATGTCATACCTGAATCAGGAAAAAAGATAAGAAGCCACAAGAAAAGCAGCCAGTGGGAATAAAAATAAGCTATGACAGATATTGACATTAGCTGGCAATAAACAAATTCCTTGTCTGCTCAAGAATTTAAAAGAAAAGATAAATAAGTGAATAGTTATGATATCCATGCAAAAAAAATGAAAGCTATAAAGAAGCGAAAAGTCTAGAGTTGAAAATGTAAACCTGAAAGAATAGCAGCTGGAGGAATCAATAGTGGAATGTACATTGATAAAGAAAAACAATCAATGAGCTTGATGTGTAGAGTATTCAAACTAAAGCACAGTGTGAAAAAAAGATTAAACAAAAATAAACAATGATCCCTGAAATAATATTAACTGGTCTAATATATATGCAACTGAAGTTATAGAAAATAAGAAATAGAAATTGAAGCAGAGAAATTAAAGAAATACAGCAAAATATGACCAGATTGGTTGGAAAAATGTCCAGGAAGCTCAGAGAATGGCAAAGAGGATAAAACAAAAAGGACCACACTTTGACAATTCCTAATCAAATTAATAGAAACTGAATTAAAAGTGAAAATCTTAAGAGCAGGCAGGAAAAAAAATAGATTACCTTCTAGCAATGAAAGGGAAAATGCACATAGGCCTATCATCAAAAAGAAATGAAGCCAAAAGACAATGGAACAACTTCTCTAAGGAATTCCACCAACTTAGAATATATATACAGTAAAATGTTCTTTGAAATTGCAGGTGAAATGAAGTCATTATTAGTCAAATAAGTGCCAAGAACATTCATCACAAGCAGTTCTGTGCTATAAAAAGAATTAAAGATTCTTCAGACTGAAGGATGATGATAAGAGATAGAAATTCAAATCATACAAAAGAAAGACGAGCACCCCAAATGATTAAGATTTAGAAAAATTTGCTGTTTTTATTTTAAACTGCTTTAAATAAAGAATAACTATTTAAGACAAATCAGCAAAGCAAATAGAATGTAATGTGAAATTTATAACATCAGTAGGAACGAAATATCTGGCAGTGGTAACTACAAAGAAGAGTAAATAAAAGCACACTCTCATAAAGGTCTTATGATTTGGTAAAGAGGCATTATGCTGATTCAAGACAGATTAAATTAATGATGTATGTGGAAGTCCATACTGAAATTACAAACTTAGAAGAAATAAATAGAACTACAAAATATTCAGTATACCCAAGAGAAGGTACAAAGGAAATAAATCAGAGCAAAATGTGTCAAATAAGATACAAAGAGCAAGAAAAAAGCTTCATATCAATATATTAATGTAATATGTTGTTATTTATGTTAAATTTAATTGGAGGAAGCATGCAATAGAATGGGAAATTGTGTCGGACTGGTTAAGAAAGCATGGCCCAACTCTATGCACTATAAAACAAACCTTAGATAGATTAAGAGTAAACAAGATAGTATAAAAAGACTCATCAGAGGAAAAGAGAAGTGCCTATCTCAATTGAGAACAAAACAGAATTCAGTGCAAAGATTATGACGAGAAATAAACTGGACCATTAAAAGATTAAAGCAGCAAGAGGACAATGTTTATGTAATTGAAATGTGAGGGCGAAAAGGAACAGAATTAAATAGAGAAACAGAGAAATCCACAATTTGACTTTCAGATTTGAAGAGTTCTGTTTTAGTAATTGCTAGAATGCGTATCCTAAAATAATCAACAAGAACACAGAAGACTTAAAAAACTTTATTATCTAAATTAATGTATCTAATATTTAAAGAAGCTGTACTCCTGCCAAAAGCAGTAAGTCCCCACTTACGGATATTCGAATTGCAAACTTCCACAGATTCCAATGGACCTTGTATTAGGAACTTTCGTAGATGTGAACAAATTGCAGAAGTAGCTCACATGTCTTATAGACATGGTCAGAGTTGGGCTGCACTGTTCATGCTGTGGAGTGTGATCGTGTACAGTAATATGGTACTCACTATACTTTTATGTTTTGGTAATACATCACATTGTATGTGTGTGCCAAAGGTGAATAAGGCTTACTTCATCTCACTTATGAAGGAATTCAACTTAAGATCATTTTCCTTGAGAGGATATCATTCCTAAGTCAAGTATTTACTGTACACATTCTTTGTTTATTTGCTTGTTTTGAGACAGGGTCTCGCATTGTAGTTCAGGCCCCTGAGCACACTATGTAACCCAGTCAAACCTCGAATGTAGCAGTCCTCCTGCCTCTACCTCCCAAGTGCTGGGATTATAAACACGAAGCATCATACCCGACCTATGCACATTCTTTTAAGTAAACATAACTATTCATAACCCAAAACTGGGTGGGTCATAGGGCAAGTCTCGTATTTAAAAGTTTTTCTTTTTTAACCACAGTGAAATGTAATTATCAATAGGAAAAAATAAAACAAAATTTCAAACCTTTTTAAAATAAGAGACACCTCTGAGTAATCTGTTATTCAAAGGTCAATCAAAAGTACTGTAGTAAATTTTGAAAATTAAATTATAATAGAACCTCACTATATGAGAATTTTGTGGGGTACTGAACTAGTGGTTAATAGGAAATTTAAAGCTTTAAATGCTTAAATTAAAAATAACAATGATATGCAATTAGTACCCTGAGCTTTACATAAAAGGCTAAGAGAAAGCAAATTAATTGTATTGTAAGAGAAGAAGATATGAGAATTAATTGTGATGTCAAGTTGAATGGATTGGGGAACACCTAAGAGATCAGCAGGGCACAGTTTCGAATGTGTCTATGGATGACTGAGGGCAGGTTGTGCACTGAGAATGTAAAATCCAGCAGGATGTGGGTAGCAGTAGATAGTAGATAGTCATGTAGCCTGAGTGAAATAAAAAGGAAAAGAAGGAAGTCTTTCCATTGCTTCTCTGAGGAGCTCCAGTCTTTGCCATAAGCTTTGCGTGTCCATCTCCAGTTCTTTCTGTGCAGACTCTTTGAGCATTCCACACCCATGCTTCCGCTTCCGGTAGGGATTCACGCCTGCCCCTGCGGTGAGCTCCAGGTCTTCAGCTTTTTTTTTTTTTTTTAATTTGTTATTGCTTTTTGGAGACAGGGTCTCGCTTTGTAGTTCAGGCTGGCTCTGAGCTCACTATGGTGCCCAGGCAAGCCGCCGCGAACTCAGCAATCCTTTTGTCTCTGCCTCCCGAGTGCTGGGATTACAGGCGTGAGCCACCACGTCCGGCACTGTGGTATGCGGTGTTGATTGCTGGTGGGCATGAGTCTCCACACCCAGAATTGTATGTGGTTTCCGGGGATCGAACTCAGGACCTTGCGCTTGCGAGGCAGGTGCTGGAACCACTGAGCTAACCCTCCGGTCCGGTCTTCAGCTTTTGACCCGATCTTCCTGCTGTCCATCACACGGAGCACCCTTTGGGATTTTTCCACTCTTGACTCTGAGCAGTCGTTGTAAGCCTACTTTATAAATCCTTCATATATCATATCATATTATATTTTCCTGTACTGAACACTGATACAGGAGGGAACTAATAAAGATGAAAGAAAATATCAGTGAGGTGGTAAACAACAGAGAAACCAATGCAACAAAAAAGGCTCTTGGAAAAACTCAATAAATTGATAAACAACTGGTAAGACTTTAACAAAGAAAATACAAGTTGCAAATGTCCAGAATTAAATAGGGGATAAGTCTAAAGATCTCACTGATATTAAAAGGATAGCAGTAGAATGCTGTGAATACGTTTTAAATAGAATTATAACATTTACATAAAATTAAAAATTTCTTGAAGTATATCAATCATCAATATTGGTACGATAAAAATTTTAATGTGTGAATATATGTGAAGGAGATTTCATACATATTTAATGATATTCCCATGAAAAATCTATTTTCAAATAGTTTCAATTGATAATGCCATCAAATGTAAGATAAAAAAATAAGTCACCTGTAATTTCATATATCATCTATGAATAACTAGAAAAAGCTTAAATTATACAATCTATGGTTGCATCAAAAATAGGATTAATTTAAGAAAAGGTGTGCAGCAGTACAACCTCCACAACTGCCAAAGAAAATGAAGAATTTTATAAGTTAATAGGAAAATATACTATTTTAATTAATTGGAAGACTCAGTGTTAAGATGTAAATTCTCTTGAAGTTGTTTTACAGATTTCATGCCACTACAATTAACGTTTCAATAGCTTCCTATCACATTTTTTGGTAGAAACTGACAAAGTCTGATTTTAAAACATGTACAACAGCCAAAACTATTCAGATTTATACTTTTTTATTTATGGTACTGCATTATGAAACTTCCTATAAAGCTACAGAAAATATACTTAATTGTCTTCATTCATAGTAGCTCACAACCGGAAATAACCCACACACCTGCCAATGGAAGAAGTGGTACACAAGTAGAGGAATATCTGTGTAGTGTACTACTCCAGGAAAAAAGATGCATGAATCTCTGACAAAGTAAAACAAGGCACAAAGAGTACATGTGTATGATTCTGATTACATGAAGCTTTAGAACAAGTAAAGATAATTAGAGATAAACAACATAAAAATGGTTGTCTCTGGAAGATATAAGTGTGAGCGGGTGGTGTAGGAGAGCTGATGGAAAGGTTTTAACTACTAACAGTGTGGCATTCATGGAAGTACATGCGTCATTTCAACTCATCGAATTATATAACCTTTGTAAATTTTACCTCTATAAAAAGTACTTGGATAAATGGACACTACATTGTAGTGTGGTATGTTTTAAATAAATTTAGCTCTGCTTTCAAGTACAAATATGAAAAATACATAGGCCAGCAGTTAGATGTTATTGTAGATATTCAGGGAGTATGTAAGCTGTGTGTCTGTATTTTTACAAAATCGGGCTCTCAGCCCTGCAGTCACAAAGTAAATTATTGTGTTTGACAAGGAATTGAAAAACAGCAATGCATTATATTAGCAATAAATGCAACAAAGCACGTGGCTTAATGAGAGAGGAAAGTTTAAGGTAACAGATTTCAAGGAGTTAAGAACTTTATAAACTTAGAGAAATAGAACTGGAAAAGAAAAATGTAAGGCATTGTATTAGGGGCAGCATATAACATTTTTGGAAGAGGGACGCAGCTTAGTCATGTTGAATTTTTCTGTGCCTAATGTCAGCTGGTACATAACAGAAACTGAGTGTGTATTTGTTTTTCGAGTCTCAGAACATATTACTTAGAATATAAATTCATCCTCCTACAGTGGGCCTAGGTTTGAAACAGGGAGATGGAAATTACACATTGTTAGGAAAATTCATTCTTGTCATTTGGTTTTTGTTTTCTTCCCCTTTGGTCATTTTGAAACTCAGATAAATAACTACCAAGCATGCAGAGAGGAAAAACTCAAATGTGTATCGTGCGACCCATATGTTTCCATTTAAAATACCTGTGTTAGGAGACCACGGAGGTTGCCAGCCGCACAACCGTGATGCTCTTGCGTCGACGTCTCCTGCTGAGGCCCTGTTCCTCTGGAGCCTCAGGGGTTCTTTGAAGCTGTGCTTTCGCCTTCGTGGAGTTTGGCAGAAACTTTCTTTGTCCCTACTCCAATTCAAGATCGGCTTGGACACTGAGAGCCTGTTACACTGTTTAGAATTGTAAATGTGTAAATATATGTTAGCTGTTCACTGTATCAAAGAGATGGGGGGATGCCGAGGGGCCTACGTTCCCCGACACCATGGGGAAGTTACGAACCTCACTGAATTTTAGCTAGTTCACGCGCACCGTAAGTCTGTGAAGAGGATTAATAGAAGTGATGGATGAAACAGCCTACCTTTAAATCTTCCACAAGGCGCCTTCCTCTGCCTTTTACTTTCTTCCAGTGTATTTGCAGAATGCTCGTCGTCTCCTCCACCTAGGACTCCTCTGAAAAGCAGGCTGTTGCTCTTCTTTCTCTCCCACTGCCATTGTTTAAAGTCTCTGCTACCGAAGAGCGAAGATGTCCATCAGGGAGAGGTTTTCTCTGATCAGGACACTACACGGACCAGCCTTGTTGCCCTACTTGTTCCTACTATCCGTGGGAGGAACTGAAGACAGCACAAGGACTGTGCGCCTTCTCCAAGGACATGTACACTGATTCATTAGCGAAATATTACAGTAAAATGGTTTGTACTGGAATGGGAATTTCTTTGTGTTCCTTCAATGCCTTGCAATGTGCTGAGGCTGCCATCAGTGAGCACTGGAGGTGACCCTCCTTATTTTCCTGATATCTTCCTCCTTGCTGTGTTCAGTCTGCTGCAGTGTATAGATAATGACCGGCTCCCACCTGAGCGATTCTCTAGGTATAGTTCTTTCTCTTCCTTTGTCCCTGACCACAAACCCAACACCTGTGTGTTCTTGGATCTCACAGTCTTCTACGGAAGGAATTGGGATTTTAAAAGCCCCAACACAGAAATTCATTCTAATCACAGGTTGGATGCTAATTATTCCTGTCCTGCGATAGGAGGCTTTTCAAAACATAAAATGAAAATGTAAAGCAATCATTCCTGCAAATCCAGCACTATGGCTAAGCTAAAAGAATCATAAATTCAGGGCTCCTGGACAACTTAAGAGATTAGTGAAACTTTGCCTCAACATAAAACAAAAAAAATTGAGGATATATTTCAGTGTGAAGGCCCTGGGTTTGATCCCAAGCTACGCAAAATAATAACAAAAAAAAAAAGTGTATCTTGGAAGTTTTAGGGTGGCATTACGGAAAGGGATAAAGTTCTAAAGAAACCAAGAACTATTTGAGGAACTGTATAATCTGCGGATTTGTGATACTTGCTCTGCAAAAATAGTCATTCCTTTACTAAGCAGGAGAACAAGATGCAGGAATAGAAAGGTGCAAATGTCCTTATGGAAACAAGGTGAAAAATATTTTAATAACAACTGTACTAGAAAACCTATTATGTGAAATTATGATTTTAATTTTACACATGTCAAATGTTTAATTGTCCTGTTTTTAATTTTTCAAATAATTTACTTAAAAGGAACTATGCCAGGTGTTAATGTATTAGGGAGGATATATACTGCCCAAGACCAGGCCTCCAGGACACATCCAGACATACACAGCACTTGGCCGTGCTAACTGGCTAGACATTTCTTAATCCAGCAAAGTTAATATGCATGTATTAATGGCCACACTACTCATAATTTAATCATAGTCATGTAACTTCTTCAGAATCTATCTCATGTGAGTTCTGTCTTTATTTGCAATTCTGATATCTCTTCCATCATAGATTTTTATACTTTGATTTTTACTTATCTTAATGATTGAGTTTTTTTCATTAAAGGTGAGGACCTGGTATACCTCACCCTAATTCTCACCTTAGAAGTTAACTGGAACTTCTTAAGATTTGTGAGCAGTTAAATGAAATTCATAACAAATTTAGCACAATAAATTTGACCTAATCAAATAGCATTTGGTTAATTTTCACCACGTCTGTAGAAATCATGCCGTCACTGACATCAAAGGTATGAGTGGCAAATCATGACTGGGAATGGTAGACCACACTCCACGATTTAAAACAAAAGAAATGATTTTATGGTTTTTGTCAGGAGCTTTTTTTTTTTTTTCTTAATGGTACCGGGGATCAGACTCTGGCCCTTGTGCTTCCAAAGCAGGTATGGTATCACTTGAGCCAAATCCCAGGTCAGGAACTTATTTTTAGCAGATGGCATAAGTCATCGCCCATACTATACACAGGAACAGAATAGATTTACTAATATCCTTTAGTTTTAGAAATTTTACTTTGACTTCAAGATACTTCATTGAATTTCCACTTTGTACAAGTGAATAATTGCAAATATGTATTTTAAGGAAGCCCAGATTCCACTTAGGTAAAGGCCACGACTCACACTCTGTAGAACCCAGGCTCCGTGTCCCATGCCTTAAGGACAAGATCAGGTCCTCTGGAAGCCGAGTGAGCGGGGGCGGGGTGAGGAGCTCAGTGGTGATGGGAGAGAGGAGGACGTTGTACCTGCAGGTGCGCGTGACTGCGACTTTGCACGCCTTTGGTTTTGTTTTCATAGGAAAAATCCAAAAGCGACATTTGGTGCCAAAATAACATTGGCGAATGTTGAGAGTCTGGGAAATGATGAAGTGTGGCGGTTGGTCAGGGTTTTCAAACCCCTACGGCACGCTGGGGCACGACGTGGCAGACACTAAGAAGACGGTTCCCTGGGTCTCGCCTTCAGAGACACTGATTTTTTTTTTTTTTTTGAGACAGGGTCTCGCTTTGTAGTTCAGGCTGGCCCTGAGCTCACTATGTAGCCCAGGCAAGCCTGGAACTCAGCAATCCTCCTGCCTCTGCCTACCGAGTGCTGTGATGACAGGTGTGAACCACCACACCCGGCACTGTGGTATGTGGTATTGATGACTGGTGGGCGTGAGTCTCCATGCCCAGCATTGTATGTGGTTACCAGGATCAAACCCAGGACCTTGCGCTTGCGAGGCAGGTGCCGGAACCTCTGAGCTAAATCTCTGGCCCCAGAGACACTGATTTTACTGGTGATGGTCTATGCATCTGACTTTTTTTTTTTTAGAAAGTCCTAAAATTCTTCTAATGGGCAGCTGAGTATTATATTTAGTGTGGTTCTGTGGGAGGTAAGGCAAAAGTAGAGGCAAACAAAATATAATTTCCTTGAGCTAAAATATACGAGTGCTTACAAAAATCTACATGATTCTTACAAAGAACTTCAGACCACGTAAGGAAATACACCTCTAAAGTCTATATGGAAAGAGTTAAGGTTCAGGAATTCTAATGTCCATTTATAAATGAACAAAAATGAGATAGTTAAGGCTCAAGACTAAAGCAATGTGGAGGATCTCCATAATCCACCACAAGAAAGGTCAAAATTTGGGGTTGGGGGACCTGAGATTTAGCTCAGTGGTTCCAGTGCCTGCCTAGCAAACGCAAGGTCGCTGGTTCGATTCCCAGTAACCACATACACAATACCGGGCATGGTGACTCACACCCACCCGCAATTAGTAACACATACCACAAATGCAGGGCTCATGCCTATAATCCCAGCACTCAGGAGGCAGAGGCAGGAGGATCGCTGAGCTCAGGGCCAGCCTGAACTAAAAAAAACAAAAACAAACAAACAAACAAAAAAACATTTGGGGCTGGGGAAAGAGAAACTGAATTGAAGGATAAGGGAATTTTAACCAAAATGGCCACCTTTTGGCATAAATTCAGACTATGTGGAAACTTTACCTCTTCTTTGTTTTCCTTTCTTTCATCAGCTACCTAAAGTGTGTACAGGACAGGAAATACAGAGAGAGAGAAGAAAAGGGACTGAAGTTGCTGGGTGTTTTTCAGAGTAGATGAAGGGGGGAGACACAGTTGTTGTGTTTTCTCACCTTCAGTGTGGTGTTCAGGCTCAAAACTGCCTTCTTCAGAGGCTCCTTTCTCATCACTATGCAAGTGCTGCCAGTTTTACCTCAGTCCTAACTTCAACATTCTGTCAGAGGGGACCTCTGCTAACAACAAACGGTGAAAATTCCTCACCCAAAAATTTGATAAATAGAAGTGTCCACAAAAGAACCTTTGCCTAAAAATATACATAGACTATATAGGGGGTGGGTGGGTAGGGATATGGGTAAAAATGAGAATTAACTTGTGTCATATAGTGGTACAAATTCCCCAATGTTGTGTGTGATTGTGAGATGTATATACATTGTACCAATAAAGAATTCAATAAAAAACAATATACATAGACTTCCAAGCCGGTGTCTCAATGTTTTCCAACTGTTGTAGCACTCAGACGTGATTCAGTCACGCCATGCCCCTCCCCCCTTTCCCTGCAGTTACTGCTCCTCACCTGCCATTCTGTGCTCTCTCGGGGTGGTGACAGACATCACCGCTTTGTTCTCTGTGCTCAGCACAGAGCCCGTCTGTATCCAGTATGTACCTAGTGAATAAATTACCTGACAGGCTTCCCAGCATAGGGTTTCTATTTTGATTTGATTTGTCTGTCTTATCAGCATGTAACCTTTGACTAACACTTTCATCCCTAGATTGCAGGGTCTCTTTTTTTTATGAACTTATAATGCCTGGTAAGAGGCTAGATCTTTTAGACTCTAATTCTCTTTAGTTTCCTGTCTGTGAACATTCCATTGTACCATCTCATTTCATTATGGCTCCCCAAATTTGAAAAAGACTCAATTATAAATATTTTGGTTTTTAGTAGTGGACACCTGAGTTCTAATGAGTGAACTGGCCCTTTCAGGAAATGATTAGCATTAATTAATTCATCTCTACCTCCCGAAACTTTCCATAGTGGTCCCGTCACTCACCGGACCATCTTATTTTCACATATAAAGAAATGGCTTTGTCAGTCACAATAAAATGAGGCAATATCCAGGGGACAGAAACAATGAATGTGAATTTACCTTCTCTCTTCTAGTGTTAGCTATTTTTCCTTACATTCTACTCGATGTCTCTTTCCTAACGTTATAGCTTCTTAATTTTCTTCAAAATTTAACTGATGTTTTCAAACAAATAACTCCCATTTTATGTCTAATTTCTTCAGGTACATAGCTGCCAGTTCTATTTTTCTGAAACAGTTTTGACAGTAATGTTCTTATTCAACACTTTCAATGGCTCATTTACTAATTCAAACGTGTCCTTCTGATTTGGGAACTTCAGTCTGGCCAAAATTTTGAGTCCAGTAACTTCCGCAGGATGTTCCAGACCAAGGCTCATTCTTGGTGCACACTGCAATATAGCAGTCTTTTACCAGTCACTGTGTGTCTTACACAGCTTCTCATTACTATGGTGAAACACTCAAGATCCTTCACTTCTAAGAAGTTTTATTTAGCTCAGAGTTCTGAAGATTCCGTGTGTCCCAAGATGGTGGAACACAGCCTTTGGCTTCATTGTGGGTGCTGGGTGGGAATGTTAGGAGCACAGACTGCTCACGCTGTGAGCCCAGATGCAGAAAGAGAAGGAAGAGGCTGCCGTCCACACTCTGCTTCCCAGCCTCGAAGGTTCTGTCTCCCAAGAGCACCATCCGGGGACCTTCGCACAACACTCATCCAGAGTACAGTACCTTGGCTTTGCCTTTTACTTTTTTCTTACACAATGTCTACATTCCCACTTAAATAACATTTCACTATGCCCACAGGCAGTTGAAAATTGTTTCCTTTATGAGACATTCCAAAATCACTGCAGATGAACATAATCCCCTCACTCCTTTGGATTACCTTCATCAAACTGTTGTTTCATTTCTCTCTGGTTCTCTGCCTGGCTGATTCTGTAAGTATCTCTAGTTGTCCTTTGGGACTATACAGACCTTGAGAAAATTGTGTGTCTCTTCTTTACCTGTCCCTTAACTTCTAGAGCTATGAATTGGACACAATAGGCATGCTTCTAATGTTCGAGACAAGTTTTAGTAAAGTGTCATGATGGCAAAGAAGGAGGAGATGTATTATTTTATAACTTAAATATTAAAATGGAATCTTGAAGAGGCACAAGGATAATCTACCTAATAATTGGAAGGCCTTTCATCCCTAAACTTTAAGCTCTAAATTCTAAGCCATTTTTCTTTTCTTTCCAGGAGCCATCACCTCTCCATTCCTGTAAATGTACACACACACACACACACACACACACACACACACACACACACACACATGTTCAGCTTAAGGGATAAGCAATTCAAAGTCACCATGTTTATTCTGAGTTGGGAAAAATATGTCACATCTTTTTGACAAATTAATCTTTACTGAGGAAGAAAAAAAGCCATTAACATTTCTTTGTAGCAAATAGTTATAATCCCTTGCTCTGCCATAGAACTTTCTACAGAGAAAGTGAAACAGTAGGGTATAATTATATATTTCAAGGAAAAAAATGTGTTCTACCTACTTGTTAGAATGTGCAATAAAAAGTAATTCGGACATACCAAAAAGATTTCAAACAGTTTCTGTTCCATGTGTAGCAAAAATTATGTACATGTAAGCATTTAAGGACATCTGGGGAACAAGCATAAGCCGGAAGTGCAATCTGTCTTTTGTGACACATTTTTGAGATGAACCCAAGGGTAAAATAGTCAATGAATGTTTTATGTTGAACAGAACACTTTATTCTTCTTTTTCTGGGGGCTGCAGCTCAATTATTGTGTCTCCTTTTTCAGGTTGAGTGGCAGAGGTCATGTGAAAGATTTCTCAGGACAGCTGATGCTGCCACCTTGGCTTTTATATCTCTTAATAACAGCTCTAATAAAAGTTGGGTGTCTGTAATGTACAATATTAATAAGTTGAAATACAATTTTTAGTATTTTCTGTAGTAAATAATGAATAAGCGAGGAGGACTTTCCTAGTTAAGAAATCCTATGAAAGTCAAAGATGCTCATCTCTTGGGTTCTGTTAGTGATATTACTGTGACAGAGACACACACACGCACACACACACACACACATGCACACACACAAACACATATTGGCTGCCTGGCAAGTGCTAGGCCCTGAGTTCGAATCCCAGTGACAAACAAACAAAAAACCCCAGAAACACAAAAAACTAAGTGCTAAATTTATTGTAAAAACAAAATAAATTTCCTCAAACCAGGTTTTTCTCATCCCATGTGATACAAGGGAAAATGAGCGTTTACCCTCTATCAAGACTGAACTCAAATTTTCCTGTTTAAGTCACCAACACATTGGCCTATGCATACTTTGAACTGTACTCCTTCATGCCCACTCCACGCTCTGCCTTGATCCAAGTCCTGCAGATCACTGCTGCAGCCTCTGGGCACCTCCCTGCTGAACACCTTCCCCTCCAGATCCAGCCTCTGTTCAGCTGCCGGACATGTGCTACACAGAGTAAACCAGACCATGCCCCCTGTTGGAATCTCTCTGTAAGGGCCCCCAGACTGGGGCGTAGGCACTCCTCACTCTTTCTTCTGTGCTCTTTCAACCAGCATAGTCAGGTAAACTGTGTCCTGTCCTAAGCCAGGATGTTCTTGTTGGCTTAGATGGCGTCTCCCGAATGTCTCCTAATCCTGCTCACCGGCTATGTCCCACTCAAACTTTCAGTCTCAGCATACCGTCACCTCTTCAGGGATGCTTTCCTATAATCTTCTCTGTGTGTCCTTAATCTTTCTCCCCCTCACATTAGCCCCGTTGGATTAGCATCATGTGCCCATGTAGACAGTGGACTCCTCAGCAATCACTCCTCATGCTTTTCTCTTTCTATCAACACTCTCTAGGAAAAGACCATTAATTAGGGAGGTATTGATTTTGTGTTGGTTAAAATGAGAACCACTTGGGCCAAAGATTTAGCTCAGTGGTTCCAGCACCTGCCTACCAAGTGCAAGGTCCCTGGTTTGATCCCTGGTAACCACATACAACAATACTGGGTGTGGTGGCTCACGCCTGTAATCCCAGCACTCGGGAGGCAGAGACAGGAGGATTGCTGAGTTCGAGGCTTGCCTGGGCTACATAGTGAGCTCAGGGCCAGCCTGAACTACAAAGCGAGACCCTGTCTCAAAAAAAAAAAATCAGCTCTTACTTTTATGGGTTGAAATAAAACATTTCTCATAGGTATCTAGGAAGAAAATATTCAGCATATTTCTATAGGGCACAAGATCCCAAACAAGTCAACTATTTAGGTAACTTTGTTCATTTTCACCTACACAGCAGTTTGGCGGTAGCACTATTATGATTGGTTCATTTCAGATGTTACTGGTGATTAAATTGATCAGCACAAACCACACTCTGAAGACAGATGATCTGAGAAATTGATGATTATGAGTCAGATACAAAATGACCTACCCTATTGACCCTGTGATGGGAAGTCACCTTAGGGATGTTTTGAAAAAGTTTTCATCTGCAGCCACATTCTGCAGCTTAGAGAATAAATCACTCAGATATTGTGCTCGCAAAGGATTATTGATAGTGATGAAAATGGGCTCAGAGAGAGCAGTAAGTCAGGGCTACTCAACCCTTTTCATGCACAGTACTCTGTGCTATGTTTCTACAGTAAATATTCTTCACTGTGTTCACCACTCTCTTGTTCTCCAGGATGTGCACACGCACAGGCACACACATGCATGCACACACACGTGCACACACACACAGACACATACAAGTGTGCACGCAACAAGAAGGCTTAAGTCTGAAGCACTCCAGCTACGTAAGATAGATACAGTAAGAACTACAGCTTTTAATAAAGGCCAAGGAACTTGCAATCGGAAACTGATGCTAGAAAAAGCAATGGTTGCTGTTCAATCAGTCATGTCTTTCATTAATTATTTAGAAAATCCCTGTTAGTATTTTAAGCACAAGGTATGACAACATTTGCTACATTTGTAAGATAATAAGAATAATTATTATCAGTAAGTTATGATTGACAGGTAAAGAGGCTATCCTCTCACATTCATATAAATAGAAATTATCTAAAGAATCATGTATGTTAGTATTTAAGTCTTTCCCTTTAGAGTCTAAACACTTTGAAGCCAGAAATGAAAGTATCCCCCAGCTAGATATTTACAAGTTTATGCCTCATGCACATGGCTATGTATAGGCAGGGTCACTTGTCATAAAAAAGTGTGAGCCCTCAAGAATTGTTTCATTTGAAGCATAATCATTTTTTTGGAGTGGCTATATTTGGGTTATTTCCAAAGTGTTTTATTGAAGAATCAAAAATGACATACTTTAAGGCAGTCTGTTCTTCCCTCAGCACAGTGAAGATTACAGAGACACTTTGATCAGCTGAGCAGCTGTGAGCAGTGGCAAAAAACAATGCACAAGGGTGGATTATCAACAGCTAGAGACTAAAGTTTTAGATTACTCTTGTGTTCTTGAACCAAGAAAAGGGCTTTCTCTTGTTCTATGTAATTTAATCATCCTGAGAAACTTGCAACAAAAATTGTACTGCACACTTTTATACTTACTTTGCTTGTTGCTGAGACAAAATACTCAACACTCACAATTAAGGGAAGAAAGATTTATTTAGCTCACAGTTTATAGAATTCAGTCTATCATTGGCTGGCTCAAAGGCAGGGTGGCATGGCAGACAGGCATCACAGAGGAAAAATGGTTCATAGTCGTCAGGAGGTAGCAAAGCAAGCAAGGGATGAGACAAATTTCTTTCTTTCTTTTATATTAGGGTCAGAAAGGATTTGGTGCCAAACCAATCAGTGGATTGATTTAGTGAACACACACCTTTAATCTCAACACTGCACAGGCTAGATTTAGCCATCTTTGAAAATGCACCACTTATGGCCACAGGAAACTTTTGGGGGATGTTTAGACATAAACCAAAACAATATGCAAAGGAATCGCTGCTCCTAGAGACTGAGAGATAGGTTTGTATAGATAGACCTGTTGTGATAGTTAAGCTTAATCCTATCAATTTCATTGGTTCAAGAGAGTGGAATAGGAGTCTTGAGTGGGTTGGGTTATAGAGATGTGACCTTGTCTACTGTCTCTGGTCTCTTGCCCTTTCCTCTCTGGCACTTTTCCCTTACTCTGCTTCTGGGCCTCTGTGAAATAAGCATCTTTGTCCTGCTACACCTTCCCACCAGGCTGTTTCTCCTTTAGAACC
>PVIC010007700.1:0-50209 GCA_004025085.1 Thryonomys swinderianus | reverse complement strand
ACTCGGGAGGCAGAGACGGGAGGATTGCTGAGTTCGCGGCGGCTTGCCTGGGTACCATAGTGAGCTCAGGGCCAGCCTGAACTACAAAGCAAGACCCTGTCTCCAAAAAGCAAAAAAAAAAAAAAAAAAAAAAAAAAAAAAAAAAAAAAAAAAAAAAAAAAAAAAAAAAAAAAAAAAAAAAAAAAAAAAAAAAAAAAAAAAAAAAAAAAAAAAAAAAAAAAAAAAAAAAAAGAATTGCCAAAATACCAGCATACAAGGGCAAAATGCCAAAGTCAGTTGTGACTTTCCGTGTTTTGAATATATCCTTCTAAAATCATGTATTATAAACTTAATCCCAAATATAATAGGGTTAAGGGATGGGACCTTTGAGAAGTGATCTGTGGAATGGATTAATCCTGGTTATAAAAGTTTAACACCATCTCTTGCTTTTCCTCATTCACCATATGACACAAGTTACAAAAAAGCAAGAAGGCACTTAGTATATATGAGCCCTCAGTTTTGGCCTTCTCAACCTCCACAGCCATAAGTCAAATAAATTTATATGAAATTAGCCAGTCTAGGGTATTCGGTTTTAGCTATATCAAACGGACTGATGTTTCCATACATTAACCACGAAAAATGTGAGACTTAAGAAAGTAAATCCATTTACAGCAGTATCAAAAAAGAAAAAATACTTAGGATAAAACCAAGAAAATAGAAGAGTTGGGGCCAGAGATTTAGCTCAGTGGTTCTTGCGCCTGCCTAGCAAACTCAGGGTCTCTGGTTACATCCTCGGTAACCACATACAACAATACTGGGTGTGGTGACTCACACCCACCAGCAATCAGTACCACATACCACAGTGCCAGGCATGGTGGCTCACGCCTATAATCCCAGCATTTGGGAGGCAAAGGCAGGAGGATTGCTGAGTCTGAGGCTTGCCTGGCCTATATAGTGAGCTTAGGGCCAGGCTGAACTGCAAAGTGAGACCCTGTCTCAAAAAATAAAAATTTAAACACACACACACACACACACACACACCACACACACACACCTGACAGGTAGGCAGATGGAAAGACGGATGGATGTGTGCAGGAACGGTTGTGTATTTTAGCTCTCTCCACTGACCTAAGCATGGGTAATGGCAACCTATTAGCTATGAGCACACAAAGTTCCCAGATCTTGGTTTATAAATTCATTTTCCAATAAAAGAAACTGAAGCTCCTTTAAGAAACTGCTGATTCCGGGGGGGCGGGGGGGAGGTGAAATAAAAGATAAGATTGGAGTATCTCAGGGTGCCAGAAATTAAGATAATGCTAAATAACAATAACAACAAAAGGCATAGTAAAGAACAAAGGAGCCAATTTAACAGCCAAGGAAAGAAATACAGCTGCATTTATTTAAAGTATCAATTACACATACACACAATGTTATGAATGCAGTTTCTCTCAACATTTAGGGCACCATTAACACCTAATTTCCATGCCCCTGGATTCTCCTCGCCTCCTGCAAAACTCCCTTCGCTGCCCCCTTATTCTCTTCAGCACTGACTGTTGACACAAAAGCCAGTATCTCAGAATGATACGGGTCCTCTTCGCAATTTCATAAACTCCTCTCTTTGCCTCTCTGAACCTGTCGAATAGTTTACCATTCCTCCCCTTAAGCGTCCCCAATCACTTCACAGTTTTTTCTTTTCCCCACTTCTTCAAGCTTCCCTGATCAGCTTTGGGTCTTACAACCTCAGTTCCTACTAGCGATCTACACTAAAAAACAGTAAGCCAAAGGAGGCCTGTTTCTCCACTTTTCTTGGACTCGCCAGCACTCCCAGAATTCTCTCGGATATGGTCAAGCAAAAATTTATCTCTGAGAGGAATGACTACGACTTTTAAACAGGGCTGTAATTGCTTTCCCCCACTCTGAACTACATTTCCCAGAAGGCTCAGCGATACGCATCACCTGTCCCGCTCCTATGGAGAGCAGGGAGGGTTCGAAAAGTAAACGTATTTGCAACAAGCTGACGTGGCCTTCTTTAGTAGCCCAGACTGGAACCGAGCTATGGCGCTCTGAAGCCTTCAGGGTATGTTTTAATGAGGGGGGAAATAATGTCCACCCGGCTCCAACTAATCGCTGATTAAGAATCCTGCTGATCGGGAGCCATTTTATCTACCCCCGTATGGTTCTGACTACATTTCCCAGAAGACTCCTCGGCTTCTCGCGGAAATACAGCATTAGAGTCACGCGCTGGCGGGATCCTTGGGGTTGCACGGGCAGCTACCCCAGTTTTCTACTGGGTTGTGCTGCTTTTTGAGAATCTAGGAAGGCCAGAGGTTAGTAACCTGAAGGAAGGGTGGGGCTGCATCCCAAGCTTTGGTTTAGGGCAAAGGAAGAGTCAAGATTGTAATGGCGTAGTTGGGCCCTGTGGTGCTTTGTGATGCATGATCGTGTACTTGAAACGGGCTGTTTCTGTGATTGGTATTTGTTTCTAAGGCTAATATCGGTGCAGATACCTTGGGGTGGGATGAGAGATTAGGGCCACGTGCGACATTGTGCGCGTCTGTGGGGAGCTTGTGCCTGGATGTTTCTGCGTAGTTGGTCCCCCGTAGTGGTGTACGATTGACTTCCTGGGAGGGTACAGGTGATAATGCTTGGTGTGTCAGTGTGAAAATGTGGTTTGTGTGTGGTTATGACTTTGACCAGATGCAGGTGAGCAATACCTGTGACAGGGCCTTTATGACTGTGTGTCCCATTGTTACATGCAGTTGTGTTCAGGTGACCATTTTAGGCCTTAGGTGTGTGCCCTGTTTGTTGGGGTGTGGACTTCCTTCCATTGTAGATGTGGGTGAAGTTTTATCTTATGTATACCTCTTTAAGCACTATACTGTACTGTAGTTTTTCCCTTTTTTAGAACTTAATGAGAGTTGTCTTGCTGTCCTTTATCTTTTATTGTTTATATAAACAACTGTGTAAGATTCATTTATGTTAGATGTAACAATTCCAACTCTTTCCTGTATTGTATTCTACATTTTGAGTATACTGCACTTATTCATCCCCTTAAGTAATGGTGGAAATTTGAATTATTTATAATATTTAGAATTTTTATAAACGGTGCTGCTTTGATCTTTTACATACTGTTCAGAGACTTGAATATACCAATGGAATTGTCAAATTATATGATACTTTGCATTTTACTAACTAGTGCAAAATAAATACCAAAGTGGATGAATGAATTTGCACTTGCATGGCAATGTTTGAAAATCTTACTGCTGTATAGGCCTACCAGAACATTGTTAAGACTGTGTAGCATATACAAGTAAGTATAGTACAATTCACAGATTTTAAGTGTGCAAATTTGTAAGTCTCTTAAAGGACTTTGTAAGGATCCCAGCTAGTTAGTTCCCTTTTGCTATACTCAGTCATCTTTTCTATATTCACTCTTCAGAGTTCTTATTAGTTTTATCCATTCTTGAACTTCATGAAAACAGTGTTTGGGTTAATATAACCTGTACTCTTTTATGTCCAGATCCTTTTGTTCCATATTCTTTTCTTTTCTTTCTTTCTTTCTTTTTTTTTTGAGACAGGGTCTCGCTTTGTAGTTCAGTCTGGCCTTGAGCTCGCTATGTAGCCCAGGCATGCCTCAAACTCAGCAATCCTCCTCCCTCTTCCTCCCAAATGTTGGGATTACAGGCATGAGCCACCATGTGTGGCAATTCCATATTATTTTCATAAAATTCATCCATGCTGTTCAGTATGATTGTAATTAGTTCTCATTACATTTGAGGGTATATTCTGATACATTAATTGAATACACTGTTGATAGATCGGTTAGTAGTTTCTAATTTGAGTCTATTGCAAATTATGTTGCTGTTGTTTTTAGTAAAAGATGAAAACTTTTCTCTAGGGTAAAAACTTAGATTATAGCTGGGCGTGGTGGTCCACGCCTGTAATCCCAGCACTTGGGAGGCAGAGAGGAGGATTGCTGAGTTTGAGGCTTGCCTGGGCTACATAGTGAGCGCAGGGCCAGCCTGAACTACAAAGTGGACCCTGTCTCAAAAAAAAAAACAAACCAAAAAAACTTAGATTATAAGATTGGTGCATGTTTAAAAGATCCCACCCATTTCTTTTTTTTTTTTTTTTTTGCTTTTTTGAGACAGGGTCTTGCTTTGTAGTTCAGGCTGGCCCTGAGCTCACTATGGTGCCCAGGCAAGCCGCCGCGAATCAGCAATCCTCCTGTCTATGCCTCCCGAGTGCTGGGATTACAGGCGTGAGCCACCACATCCGGCATTGTGATATGCGGTGTTGATTGTTGGTGGGCGTGTCTCCACGCATTATATGTGGTTACTGGGGATCGAACTCAGGACCTGTGCTTGCGAGGCAGGCGCCAGAACCACTGAGCTAACCCTCCAGCCCCCCACCCATTTCTTTTATGGTTTCTTCAGTATACACAACCAGCAATGTGTGACTGTTCTGATTGCTCCATATTCTATCCGTTATTCCATACTGTAATCTCTTAACTATTTTGTTTGTTGTACAGTGGACTTTCATAGTTTTAATTCGGATTTCTTGATGTATAATGTTATTCAGCATCTTTTCATGTGTTTATTGGCCATTTGGAGATCGTTTTTTTTTTTTTTTTTTTTGCTTTTTGGAGACAGGGTCTCACTTTGTAGTTCAGGCTGGCCCTGAACTCACTATGGTGTCCAGGCAAGCCGCTGCGAACTCAGCAATCCTCCTGTCTCTGCCTCCCGAGTGCTGGGATTACAGGCGTGAGCCACCACGCCCAGCATTATATGTGGTTACCGGGGATTGAACTCAGGTCCTTGCGCTTGCAAGGCAGGCACTGGAACCACTGAGCTAACCCTCCGGCCCAAGATCGTTTTTTTTGATCTGCGCAGGTATTTTTGCCAATTTTCTTCTTTTTAATCTTTTTTTCTGTTTTAAGATTTTTATTTTTTGTATGGTGAACATAGTATAAAAGATTTGCAATTGTTCAGGTGGCCCAGAACAATTGTGAAAACACAGGAAATTTACACTGATAAAAACTAGTTTACATTTTGTACTTTTCTGTGCCAGGAGACAATGCATGATGCCATATTAGCTTGTTTGTCTTGTCTCATTAGTCTCCCTCCATCTGAGGTAGTTCTTCATGTTTCATCATTTTAAACCTTTTAAATAAATAATATTGACTAGTTATTTTGTAGAAATCTTTCAGTCTAGGCTTGTCTCATGTTTCCTTATGGTCAAATTTAAATTATGTATTTTTGACAAGATCACAGAAATAGCATGCTTTTGTTTGTTTGTTTGTTTGTTTTGAGATAGGGTCTTGCTGTGTAGTTCAAGCTGGCCCTGAGTTTACTATGTAACCCAGGTAAGCCTGGAGCTCAGCAATCCTCCTGCCTCTGCCTCCCGAGTGCTGGGATTACAGGTGTGAGCCACCACGCCCAGCTGAAATAGCATGCTTTTTAATGTGTCATATCATGTCATACAATTATATCTCATTATTGGTGCTCTTATCAATGGGTAAAGGTAGATTTTGCCAGATTTCTTCTATTAAAAAGTTATGGTCTTCAGCCGGAGATTTAGCTCAGTGGTTCAAGGTCCCGGGTTCGATCCCGGTAACCACATACAACAATACTGGGCATGGTGACTCATCCCCACTAGGCAGTCAGTACCATATACCACAAATGCTGGGTTTGCTGGCTCATGCCTGTAATCCCAGCACTTGGGAGGCAGAGGTAGGAGGCCAGTGTGAATTTGTAGCGAGACCCTGTCTCAAAAAAAAAAAAATTATGGTCTTCCCTTTTTACTTGCTATTTTCTGAGGAAACTGCAGCTATACAAAAATCCTGTCTCTCATCATACTTTTGCCCATTATTTATTTTTACTTATTTTTGTCCATTGATATTAACATCAATTTATGTTACCTATAGGAATATTATGTTTGACTAGTGATGATTTCTCTTACTGTCATTCTACATTAGTTTAAATTCTAATTAGAATTTACATTCTACGCTACCATAGATATTGCTGTTTTGACAGCAATATCTACATTCTAATTAGTTTAAATTCTAGTATAAGGGGGCTGGGGATTTAGCTTAGTGTTTCTGGTGTCTGCCTGGCAAGCACAAGGTCCAGAGTTTGATCCTGGTACCACATACCACAATTCTGGGCGTGGTGGCTCACGCCCACCAGCAATCATTACCACACACCACAATCCCAGGCGTGTTCCAGGTTTCCCTGGGCTACATAGTGAGCTCAGGGCCAGCCTGAACTACAAAGTGAGACCCTGTCACAAAACAAAACAAAACAAAACAAAACAAAACAAAACAAAAAGCTAGGCAAGATAATTGTTTCTTGTTCAGGACTTGGGACCAGATTTTATAACCTAAGGTTTGGTCAAGATAAATCCAAATTTAAAGTGTGTAGATCTTTGACCAGTTATAATTTTAGGGATTAATCAGAATTTGTATATTGTATAGGTAAAACGATACATGCACTGAGGTATTTATTGCAGCTTTCTTTGTTATAGTGATAGAAAACTCAAAGAATCATTAGCTATAGATTGGCTGAGTAAATTAAGGTATATCCATTTCATGGACTATGATGTAGGTATTAAGACAATTCTGTATTACAGTATGTGTTAGTTCAGATTTATTCCAAAGTACATTAAAAACAGCAATATCTGGGGCCGGAGGGTTAGCTCAGTGGTTCCGGCGCCTGCCTCGCAAGCGTAAGGACCTGAGTTCGATCCCCGGTTACCACATATAATGCTGGGCGTGGTGGCTCACGCCTGTAATCCCAGCACTCGGGAGGCAGAGACGGGAGGATTGCTGAGTTCGCGGCGGCTTGCCTGGGCACGATAGTGAGCTCAGGGCCAGCCTGAACTACAAAGCAAGACGCTGTCTCCAAAAAGCAAAAAAAAATAAAAATAAAAAAACAGCAATATCTGGGCCGGAGGGTTAGCTCAGAGGTTCTGGCGCCTGCCTCGCAAGCACAAGGTCCTGAGTTTGATCCCTGGTAACCACATACAATGCTGGGCGCCCACCAGCCATCAATACCACATACCACAATGCTGGGTGTGGTGGCTCACGCCTGTGATCCCAGCACTTGGGAGGCAGAGACAGGAGGATTGCTGAGTTTGAGTCTTGCCTAGGCTAGCTACATAGTGAGCTCAGAGCCAGCCTGAACTACAAAGTGAGACCCTGTCTCAAAAAAAAAAAATCCCAGCAATATCTATGGTAGCGTGTGTTTGTGTGTGTGTGTGTGTGTGTGTGTGTATATATATATATATACACATATACATATATACTATTATAGCATATATACTATAATTATGATGTATTTTGACCAAAAATGCTTATGTCTTTGTATGTGTGTATATTTGTTTGTATACAAACATTCCTTTTCCAAGCCATGCCCTACCCAGAGGATTAGCTGGTTCTAATCCAAAGCCTGGCTCTATGGGATTGAAGATGAGGAGGGATTTGCCCATTCGCACTGCTTCTCCCGTGTTTGTGTGGGGTGAACACAGGGGAAATGATTATTTGGATACTGTGAAGCAAGAGTCTGAAATATCTTCTTTTACCTCTCTCAGGTCTGTGCTTTTCCAATAGGAACCCAGAGGAGGTCTTTTTCTATAAATAGCAAAGCTATGGCTCAGGTAAGATACTGTTTCCTTTTGCTGAAATAGAATCCTTTTTACACCTAGTACATATAAACACTTGCTTTTCTTCATCATGAGACTTCTTTTCCTTTTTTTTTTTTGAGACAGGGTCTCGCTTTATAGTTGAGGCTGGCCCTGAGCTCACTGTGTAGTCAGGCAAACCTGGAACTCAGCAATCCTCCTGTCTCTGCCTCCCAAGTGCTGGGATTACAGGCGTGAGCCACCACGCCCAGCACTGTGGTGTGTGGTACTGATTGCTGGTGGGTGTGAGTCTCCACGCTCAGCATTGTATGTGGTTACCAGGATTGAACTCAGGACCTTGTGCTTTCGAGGCAAGTGCTGGAACCACCGAGCTAAATCTCCAACCCCATCATGAGACTTTTTGATTAAAAAAAGAAAACTTTTAGCTGGGCATGGTGGGTGCATACCTGTAGTTCCAGTATTCTGGGAGGCCTAGCAGGCAGATCGCAAGCTTTAGTCTTGCCTGGACAAATTAACTTGGTGAGAACTTGTCTCACAAAAGCAGGGTAGGGGATTGAGGGTGTAGCAGTACCAAAACAAAACTAACCAAACTCAATTTAGTTCAAAGCAATGCAAAAGTACTTTTACCTTACTGTAAAGAAAGAATCTTTTTTTTTCTTTTTTTTTTTTTTGAGACAGGGTCTCACTTTGTAGTTCAGGCTGGCCCTGAGCTCACTGTGTAGCCCAGGCAAGCCTCGAATCCACTGTAATCCCAGCCTCTGCCTCCCGAGTGCTGGGATTACAGGCGTGAGCCACCACGCCCGGCACTGTGGTGTGTGGTACTGATTGCTGGTGGGTGTAAGTCACCATGCCCAGTGTTGTTGTATGTGGTTACTGGTATCAAACTCAGGACCTTGCATTTGCTGGGCAGGCACCAGAACCACTGAGCTAAATCCCTGGCCCTGTTTTGTTTTGTTTTTTGAGGCAGGGTCATGGAGCCCAGGCTGCCCTTGAACTCCCAGCAGTATTCCTGCTTCTGTCTCCTTAGTGCTAGAATTACAGGCATGCAATGACACATTGGCTGGATTGTTTTAAAAAAAAAAAAAATGAGCCAAATTATTCCTAAGGAAAGTGGTAGTAGGGATTACTATTGAAACATTTTGGACAGCTCATGGCTTTATTCTAATACAAACAACATTTCATTTTCCTTTGGTTAATTACATTTTCTATCCGTTTACTTAGTTGTTCTTGTTATTTGTTTCTGAAAACTCCAGCATCACTGGCACAGACGTACTAATAAGGTTTTTCCTCTGGTCGCACACATAGATTCCTTTCGA
The DNA here is from genome assembly GCA_004025085.1 of Thryonomys swinderianus. Taxonomy (NCBI): domain Eukaryota; kingdom Metazoa; phylum Chordata; class Mammalia; order Rodentia; family Thryonomyidae; genus Thryonomys; species Thryonomys swinderianus. The sequence continues at coordinate 41,273 of PVIC010007700.1, read as the reverse complement.
TCATAGAGACTTCTCACCCCATTTTTTGTCTCCTTGCTTCCCTCTGAACTGGTTCCTCTCTAGACCTGCTGGGCAGCTTTTCTGAGACTTTCTTTTTGTTCTTTTCCTGTGGTTTTCTCTCACCCCTCTCCTATTTCTTGAATCCTATGTCATCTTTATTTTTTTAAATTTTTATTTATTCATTCATTCATTCATTCATTCATTCATTTAATTTTTTTTTTTTTGCTTTTTGGAGACAGGGTCTTGCGTTGTAGTTCAGGCTGGCCCTGAGCTCACTATGGTGCCCAGGCAAGCCGCCGCGAACTCAGCAATCCTCCTGTCTCTGCCTCCCGAGTGCTGGGATTACAGGCGTGAGCCACCACGCCCAGCATTATATGTGGTAACTGGGGATTGAACTCAGGTCCTTATGCTTGCGAGGCAGGCACCGGAACCACTGAGCTAACCCTCCGGCCCCTATTTATTTATTTTTTGAGACAGGGTCTCGCTTTGTAGTTCAGGCTGGCCCTGAGCTCACTATGTAGCCCAGGCAAGCTTCGAACTCAGCAATCTTCCTGTCTCTGCCTCCCAAGTGCTGGGATTACAGGCGTGAGCCACCACGCCTGGCTATTTTTATTTATTTTTTTGAGACAGGGTCTCACTTTGTAGTTCAGGCTGGCTCTGAGCTCACTATGTAGTCCAGGCAAGCCTCGAACTCAGCAGTCCTCCTGCCTCTGCCTCCAGAGTGCTGGGATGACAGGCGTGAGCCACCACATCTGGCACTGTGGTATGTGGTATTGATTGCTGGTGGGCGTGAGTCTCCACACCCAGCATTCTATGTGGTTGTCTGTGATCGAACTCAGGGCCTTGTGCTTGTGAGGCAGGCGCTGGAACCACTGACCTAAATCTCTGGCCCCCTGAATGTCATTCTTTAATAGAAAATGATAGTTTAGTTACAGAATCTAGATGAGAATTTTCTTCATCAGGCTATTGAAGAATTGTTCTTATATATATTTCTTGCTTTTAGAGATGGTCTTAAAAATTCTATTGCTCCTCTGATTCTTGATGCCTTTTTTTTTTTTTTTTTTTTTTGAGACAGGGTCTCGCTTTGTAGTTCAGGCTGGCTCTGAGCTCACTGTGTAGCTCAGGCAATCCTCGAACTCAACAATCCTCCTGTCTCTGCCTCCCGAGTGCTGGCATTACAGGCATGAGCCACTACGCCCGGCTTGATGCCTTTTACATGATCTACTGTCCTCTGTGGATGCTTTTAATGTCCTGTCTTTACCCTTTATTCTGAAATTTCACCTTAGCTGTTTGGGAAAAGGGGAGGAGAAAGGAGATCACAAGGTTTTGATAATTTATTATGTGGTGTAGGTATCATGCAAAGCATTAAAATTTCATTTGATTGAAAAACTCTTTTGCTGGTCTCTTTTCTGCCTTGTTTGGATAATGGAAGTGTCCCACTAAACACAGGCAGTTTTGTCTGAAGGGATCAGAAAGACTTGGAAGTACAGTGATTCTGTGGTGTTTTTACAGCCCTCTTGCATTCATATGTTTACTCAGTTTCACTTTCTGTACCTTATTCTTCTCGCTGTCTTATAAAAACCTCTTTTTTTTTATTAATCAAGTCATATCCATGATTGTTGTTTCAGGAGTCAGTGATGTTCAGTGATGTATCTGTAGATTTCTCTCAGGAGGAATGGGAATTCCTGACTGATGAACAGAGAGATTTGTACAGAGATGTGATGTTGGAGAATTACAGCAACCTGGTTTCAATCGGTAAGGATGTCTGTCTCTAAGAATTCAGGTTTTGCCCTGGGAATGTCTCTTTCCTGCAAAGTGAAATGCTCACCTACCTTTCAAATACCAGTTGCATTTCTGCATCCTATTCCTTCAAGAACATTCTGAACATTGTAGAGTCAGAAAAAGGAAGTTACCTTGAGTTACAGAAGATATTTCAAATCTTGTTTTGTTTCATTAGTCTGTTCTACCTTTCTTTGAATATTACTGTAACATTATGTCTTTCTTTACAGTTAAAAGACTAGACTTGAATTCTGAGACATCCTTATCATACATTTGTTTCATTACTTTTTTTTTCAAGCAGGACTTTGCATTTCTAAACCAAATGTCATCTCCTACTTGGAGCAAGGAAAGGAGCCCTGGTTGGTTGACAGTGAGCTAACAGGAGGACAGTGGCCAGGTAAGTGAGGGACAGTAAATAATGATCCAGTTGGTCAGTGGAGAGACTGCTTTCTTCACATGCTATCTGGAAATCTCCCTTCAGAAGCTTTTGGCTTGTTGTGTAAACACAATGACCTTTTCAGCATAACTGCTTTTTTTCCTTACATAACACACTCAGCCTGTTTTTCTTCTCCTACACTTCTTTCCTAATTCTGACTAGCTGGTGCCTTATTCTGCTCTGTCTAGTGATACTCTTTTTGTCCATATTTTAGATCCATTTTCTTCTCAGCTTCTCATCTACTTTTTGTGTCTAGTCTCATAAGAAAACACTGTCTCGGGCTGGAGATTTAGCTCAGTGATTCCGGTGCCTGCCTTGCAAGTGCAAGGTCCTGAGTTCGATCCCTGGCAACCACATACAATGCTGGGTGTGTTGACTCACGCCCACCAGCAATCAATACCACATACCACAGTGCCAGGCGTGGTGGCTCATATCTGTAATCCCAGCACTCGGGAGGCAGAGACAGGAGGATTGCTGAGTTTGAGGCTTGCCTGGGCTACATAGTGAGCTCAGGGCCAGCCTGAACTACAAAGCAAGACCCTGTCTCAAAAACAAACAAGCGAAAAAAATAAACACTGTCTCTTGAAATATGTTTTCTTCATTGTCAGAGACTTGTTTTTTTTAAAGTAGTTTTATTTTATATTGATTCAGTAGTTGTAAATGCTCATGGATTCATTCATAGTTTTAATCAATATTGTTTTTCTAACATGTATGAGGTACTTAGCTAGGTTCTGTGGAGTTCAAAAAAGGAATAACCAAACTTATTTTAGAACTTATAGTCCACTAGGAATTCTGGAGCAGGTCTGTCAATAACTTCCACATATACAACCATAATAAGAGAAGTTAAAGCAGGGAGCTTAGCAGAGAGTAAAAATTGATGTAGAAGATTTAATCTGTATAGAAGGAGAGACTTGGGCATGCATGTTATTGACCTTAGAAGGTTAGAAATAAAAGACCTATTTCTCTATGGAGAAATTACAGATTACAGATGATGAGAATTTTGGTATAAGGAAGGAGAACAGGATGACACATTTTCTCAGTATTAATTTATTCAGCATCTATTTATGTCCAGCACTGTTCTCAGCACTGAGGTTATGGTAATGAACACGTAAAATCTTTTTCTCAAGAGCTTATTCCACACTATAGGAAGAGATACAAAAACACATGCTAAAAAGAAAAATGAAATAGAGAAGGGGATATTCTATTTTATGTGAAACACTAAGAGAAACTTTCTGATCAGGTAACATTCGGGTAGAGACCTGAAGAAGTCCAACAGTAAGTCATTGTGTGTGGTTACTGGGGAAAAAACTACTGTTAGACTTTCAAAAAAGTCCACAAGGCAAATGGTTGTTTTATTTGAGGAGCAGCCTGGGAGGCCACTGACTGGAGCAAAGCAGAGAGGAGAGTTGTACATGGCTGGGAGATTGGATCACAAGGCAGGGGCCCACCAAGGCCATGGTAAAAGTCCTTTCACCCTGAGACAAGAAGTCATTAGAAAGCTGAGACGGGCTGCTGTGCTCCAATTTATGTTTTAAGAGAGTCACCCTCCCTGCTCCAAAGGACGTGAGGTTGGAAGCAGTCCGTTTAGTAGGCTTTTGTGGTTGTTTGGTTGAGATACAATGATGACTTAGATACCATCACTTAAATATCACTACTGGCATGAAAAGGAAAAGGAGGAGCCTAGATTGCTGGGATTGATGTCTCTAGAAGCAAGAAGTTTTCAAGCTGTCACATATTTATTCACAATATTTGAATATTTAATAACTGTTATTTAATAATACCTGTTGCATTATATATTTTTAGGAATTGTTTACTTTTTATATCTCTGGCAAGTAATAGTTTTTTTTTGTTTTCTAGTGGTTTTGTATATTTTGGGAAGGAGTCTTACTCTCCCTCACTCTGGCCTTAGAGTCACTATCTAACCCATATTAGTTTTGAACTCATAATCTTCCTGCCTCAATTTCCCAAGTATTGGAATTAGGGGCAAGTGCCACCATACCCATCTTAATATTTATTTTGAAAAATTTCAAACATAGATGCTGTACTTGCTTCATCTCCCAATATTGTTGTTGCTCAAGTTTTTTTTTTTTTTGAGACAGGGTCTCACTTTGTAGTTCAGGCTGGCCCTGAGCTCACTATGTAGCCCAGGGAAGCCCCAAACTCAGCAGTCCTCCTGCCTCTGCCTCTCTAGTGCTGGGATTACAGGTGTAAGCCACCACGCCCAGCCCTAGTGTGATTTTAAATGATCTTCACTGAATTTAAAATGTTACTCCACAATAATATTTAGTATTTATTATGTGTTACATATTTGACAACAGTGTTCTTATGTGGTTGCTCTCCTTTTTTATCCATTTTTAAAATTTCATTTTAATTATTGTACTTTTATTCCTCTTAAATAATAAAAAGATTGATGATTGTTTTCATATTTTCTTTCAGTCCTGGAATCAAGATGTGAAACTGAGAAATTATTTCTGAAGAAAGAAATTTATGAAATAGAGCCAGCCCAGTGGGAGATAACGGGAAGACTTACAAGACAGGACCTACAGTGCACTAGTTTCAGAGATGATTGGGAATGTCATGGCCAATTTAAGAAACAGCGTGACTCTCAAGAGAGAAAGTTCAGTGAACTGATAATCACTCATGAAAATGTACCTACTTTCAGACAGCATCCATCCTTGACATTACAGAAAATTCTTAATAGTAAAAAGAAATTCTGTGCAAGTAAGGAATATAGGAAAAACTTTAGACATAGTTCACAATATACTACTCGTCACATACTTCACACTGAGAAACCTTATGAATGTAAAGAATGTGGAAAGGCCTTTAGACATCCCTCAAGGCTTGCTCATCACCAGAAGATTCACACTGGCAAAAAACCCTTTGAATGTAAGGAATGTGGAAAAACATTTATTTGTGGCTCAGACCTTACCCGTCATCACAGAATTCACACTGGTGAGAAACCTTATGAATGTAAAGAATGTGGAAAGGCCTTTAGTAGTGGTTCAAACTTTACCCGACATCAGAGAATTCACACTGGTGAGAAACCTTATGAATGTAAAGAATGTGGAAAGGCCTTTAGTAGTGGTTCAAATTTTACTCAGCATCAAAGAATTCATACCGGAGAGAAACCCTATGAATGTAAGGAATGTGGTAATTCTTTTAGTCAGAGTTCACAACTTATTAAACATCAAAGAATCCATACAGGTGAAAAACCCTATGAATGCAGGGAATGTGAAAAGGCTTTTCGTTCTGGTTCTGATCTTACTAGACATCAGAGAATTCATACTGGTGAAAAACCCTATGAATGTAAGATATGTGGGAAAGCTTATTCTCAGAGTTCGCAGCTTATCAGTCATCATAGAATTCATGCTGGTGAGAAACCTTATGAATACAGAGAATATGAAAATGACTTTAATTATGACTCACAACCTATTGACCATGAAAATTTGTACTGGTGATAAAACCAAAATGTACAAAATATATGGGAAGGCTGTTAACTATTGCTCAGTATCAGAATTCAGTATCAGAAGTTATCCTGTTTATAATCTTTCTAGATAGAGGACTATAGAAACATTTGTTGACTACAGTTTATTCAGCTGAAGAAAAATTACATTGGTAAACACCCTATGGAGTATGTTTTGGAAGTGTTTTAATGAAAATGTATATTTTTCTTGATCTTATTCACTATAGCAAATACTGAAAAAAAAATACTTTTGGCCTTTCTGGACTTTTTTTTTCTTAGTTCCAGTGATCAAACTCAGGACCTTGCATTTGGCAGGCAGGCACAGTGCCTGCCTACATCCCTGGCCCCTTTCTGGCCTTTTTTTTTTTTCCTGGCAGTACTGGGGATTGAATAACCTTCACATTGTGCTACCTCCCCAGCCATTTCTTTATTTTTTATTTTGAGCTAGGGTCTCACAAGGTTGCCCAGGTGAAGTTCAAACTTGTGATCATTCTGTGTCAGCCTCCTAGAATGCTAGGATAACAGGCATATGCCACCAAATTTGGCTCTTGACCTTAAAAGAACAGAGAATCCATGTAGAAATGTGATCCTGTAATTTTTATTCTTTTTTCTATTTTTTTTCTATAATACATTAACATTGTAAATCATCTTAAATTTGTATGCCTATAAAGTTTACCACTTCACAGTTTATAAAATACCTTTAATTTATCTTTAATAATAGAAAAGTAAGTTTTTCTTTATTTTTATTTTTATTTTTTTTGAGACAGGGTCTCGCTTTGTTCTTTAATAATAGAAAAGTAAGTTTTTTGTTTGTTTGTTTGTTTGTTTGTTTTTGAGACAGGGTCTCGCTTTGCAGTTCAGGCTGGCTCTGAGCTCACTATGTAGCCTAGGCAAGCTTCGAACTCAGCAATCCTCCTGTCTCTGCCTCCTGAGTGCTGGGATTACAGGCGTGAGCCACCACACCCAGCTTTTGTTTGTTTTTTAATACTGAGGATTGAACTCTAGGCCTTTGGACAGAGATATAGCCCCATCCCTTTATTTTATTGAGACACTAGATCACTTGCTAGATCACTAAGTTGCCAAGACTGGGGTCAAACTGGGATCAAACTTGGAACACTTGGATTACATGCAGGTATCACTGTCCACTGTGTGTGTGTGTTTGAGATAAGGTTCCACTACATAGTCCAGGCTGGCCTCAGACTTGGTATATAGTCTAGCTGGGGCTCAAATTTGTGTTGCTCTTGGCTCAGCTTTCTGAGTCCAGTGATTATAGGTATGTGCTACCACCCCTGGCTACCTTTTTTATGTTTGAAGATGAATGTTTGTTTTGTTCTTTATAAAAGTTAAGGCTTTCTTTCATTAAAGTACTAAAGTACTACTTAGTAAGTAGGGGTTCTTTAATAACTTCATGATGTTTCATTGTGATACTATGATACCATTTTTTTAAGTTTTTGAGACAAGGTCTCACTCTGTAGTCTAGGTCGGCCTTGAATTTGCTGTGTAGTCCAGGCTGGCTTTGAACACACGATGCTACTGCCCTGGCTGCCCTAGTACTGGGATTTCAGGTATGCACAACCATATCGAGCTAATATTATTTTGTTAAACCCCTATTGATGGTTCTTGTAGTTCATTCCAGATATTTTGGCATGATACATGCCAAAATTCTTGTCCCTGATTAACATTTTCATAGGCATATCTTTATAACATGTCTTATTTTGATTGTAAACATAAGGATGAATATTCCCTATAAAAGATTTAAATTTACAGATGTCTTCTATCTTATGCCAATTTTCCTTCCCAAAGAGTAGTCATTGTCAGCTTTCTACCATTCCTGGTGATTTTTCTATTTAAGAGACAGGGTCTTGCTGTGTTCCCCAAATCATTCTTCACCTTGTGGGTGGGCATAAGTGATCCTCCTGCTTGGGACTGTCAAGCAACTTGGGCTACAGTATGTACCATCAAGCATGCCCTGTGTTTTTATAGATGTATTTTTCAGTGGCAATTACACAATGGGGATGATTATAATACCTACCTCAGTGTTTTATGAGAAGTTGAGACATACAAGGTGCTTAGAATTGTGCCTGCTATATAATAAATATATGTTATTGTGTTAGTCATTGTTTTTGTATTTATTATTGCCATTTGTATTTGTCAGGAGGCTTTAATGTGCAAAATAAGCTTACCATCTGGCAGGGAATTTTTAAGTAAGAAAAAAGCATATAGAGAGTACCTTGGTGATGCTTATGAAGTAAAAGTAACAACATTGTTTAAAAATTGATATCTAGGGCCGGAGATTTAGCTCAGTGGTTCCGGTGCCTGCCTGGCAAGCGCAAGGTCCTAAGTTCCATCCCCAGTAACCACATACAATGCTGGGCGTGGTGACTCATGCCCAGTAGCCATCAATACCACATACCACAGTGCTGGCGTGGTGGCTCATGCCTGTCATCCCAGCACTCGGGAGGCAGAGACAGGAGGATTGCTGAGTTTGAGGCTTGCCTAGGCTACATAGTGAGCTCAGGGCCAGCCTAAACTACAAAGCGAGACCCTGTCTCAAAAAAATTGATATCTATAGAGAGAAACTTTACAGTTACAGATTTAAAAGGCTGTTCTGAATACAGTGCTTTCTGATACATTTTGAAACCCAAACAGAATTATTCTTAGGAAAATATAAATCAGTAGTATTGACTCATAATTCAAACTCGTAGAATATGTAAACATAGGGAACAGAAAAATTATCATGAGGTCAGTTAGCTATTTCAAATGATACAACAAACCAGCTTTTTAAGAACTGTATCAAGTGTTCAAGGAACTGCTTTAGTTATGTAGTAATTATATTTTACCATTCTAACATAATATTGACAACAGAAATGGTTATGAGCGAACCCCCCAATAAAGCTGTTTTTCAGTGTCAACTATGAAGATACTGCAAATGCCCTAAAAAAATTAGCTAACTGGATCTATTAAAAGAGTGATAGAAATGTGTCTAGTTGAAAGAGTACCTACCTAAACAGCATGCCCAGGGCCCAGTTCCAGCCAACTGTGATGCTATGAAAAAATACATGCCTGCTTTTATATGGTGTTGTGAATGAGAATCCAGACATTTCTTACCTTTGCATACCAGGGACTGAACCCAGGACCTTTACACCTACCAGCTACTCAGCCCTTTTTAATTTTTATTTTGAGACAGGGTCTCACTAAGTTGCTAAGTTTCATGGGCTGGGCTCAAGTTTGCCATCTTCCTCCTTCATCCTCCCCAGAGTGCAGGAATTGGGGTTATATACCATCATGCCTACCACTTTTTAAAGAATTCTGCTTTTTTTTTTTTTTTTTTTTGAGACAGGGTCTCGCTTTTTAGATCAGGGTGGCCCTGAGCTCACTATGTAGCCCAGGCAAGCCTCGAACTCAGCAATCCTCCTGTCTCTGCCTCCCAAGTGCTGGGATGACAGGCGTGAGCCACCACGCCCGGCACTGTGGTATGTGGTATTGATTGCTGGTCGGCGTGAGTCTCCACGCCCTTGCGCTTGCGAGGCAGGCGCTGGAACCACTGAGCTAACCCTCTGGCCCATAAAGAATTCTGCTTTTTAATGTATTTGATAACATCTTATTTTTAATTAGCTGGTCACAGTTTTAAAAAACATTGTAAGGCCAGAAATGTCATTTCTGCAAGTCACAAGTGACTATCCTTGGGTTACTTTTGTTTTAGACACTAGCAAAGACCACACCTATGTCTCACAGGAGGATTTTTCTCTTTAGTTCTAGGTTGAACTTTTTAAGATAGCAAATTCCTTGCCCCTAAGGAGATTTGGGTGTGTAAGGAGGAATAATTGAAGTATCATTTTTTGGATGTGAACACCCAGTTTTAAAAATTTTCTAGACATAAAATAGCTAAATTCCAAAACTACAGGATACTTTCAAAAATTACTTGGTCTAGTTAGAATATTTGTTCTTACATGCATTGTTGTTTTTGTTTTTTTTGAGAGATGGTCTCACTAGGTAGCTCAGGCTGGACTTAAACTCACTGTGTTGTCCATGCTGGCCTCAAACTTAACACTGATCCTTCTGCTTTGGCCTTCTGAGTGCTAGGACTACAGGTTTGTGCCACCATGCCTGGCCAATGTGCATTATTTTTTATTCTAAGCATCATCACATCAATTAAACAGTATACTTTTTAACCATAAATATATACATAACTAAAAGTGAGAAATTTTATCAAAAACAAAAGTCATAATTATCTATTTTGCAACAGAAACAAACATTTCTGGAATTATATATTGTCTAGACCAAAGGTCAACATTTTCCATAAAAGGGTAGATAGTAAATGTTTTAGCCTTTGTCAGTCATTCTGTTTTTGTAACAACTATTCAACTCTCCTATTATAGTATAGGTGCCTACTAAAAGTCTCTTAAGAAATCTTGAAGTTTAAAAACAAACCAAACCACCTGTTGCCCTCTTGGAGGTTTGAATTAAAGTTTTTGAGATGGACCTTTATCATACCTCAATTTATATGCTCAGGAAGCAGGTCCTACATTGCACAGATACCATTCTGCAAAGGATAATCCATACATCCAATTATAGAGGTTCATTTTTCATGTCCCACCACCAATCCTTTTTTTTCCTCAATCCTATAAAAAAGTATGTTGTTTGTTTGGTTTTTGGTTTTTAGAGACAGGGTCTCGCTATGTTCAAGGTGGTCTGAACACTCTACATAGCCCAGGCTGCCCTTGAGGCAGTTCTGTCTCAGCCTCCTTAGTGGTGGTAAGTTTATAGGCTCGTGCCACCATGCCTGGCAAGTGTCTTTATCTGAACACTGAATTACTTGTTTTTTTTACGATTATAAATAGGTAAATATTTTATAATAAATTTGAAGTAGAGGGTACAAAATATCTATAAATGGAATACTACAGGATAATTCTAACATTTCATGTTAATATCAAAAGCAATATTCCAAATGAGAGCAAACTGCCAAATGAAAATTTTTTTGTGTGCATATTTTGTTTTATTGAGATAGTGCATTGGTACACAGACCAATGAAACAAATTTTAAAAATCAATTTTGCCCCCTTCATTCCTCATTTTTCCTTTCATGTATTTCTTTCAGAATGTTTAAATCTTCTTTACGTCCCCATGTTCTTCATGATCAAACATAAATAGGCAAATAATTATAGTCTTATCACAACTATTTTTATTAAACTGAAATTTGCTTTTTTATATTCAACTGCACATTTTTTTTTTCTTCCCGTAACAGAGACTGAACTCAGGACCTTGCACCTGCAAGGCAGGTGTGGTGCCTCTCAGTAAATCCCTGGCCCTCAACTGCACATTTTTAATTTCCTCCCAGATCTATAGATAATATTTAACTCAGAGTTTATGGTTACAGTATGTTCCACAGTACATTTACTGCCAAGAGGTATTCAAACATTTCCCTAATTGTCACAGTTTCAAATTGTCTTTCAAATCTGTTTTCCACTTAAAACTAATATTCACTGACTGGAGGCATTCATATATAATTTCAGCTATTCAAAAGGCCAAGGTAGGAAGATTGAAAATTTGAGGTCAGCTTGGGCAGTTAGTAAAACTGTCTCAAAAGGACTGGGGATATAGTAGGTAGTTTTAGGGGTGAACTCAGGGATAAAGCTACTTCCAACACTGTGGGGGGAAAAAATAAAAATCATGCTTCAGGATCATGTGGTTCAGTGATAGGACATTTACCTTACTATGTTTGAGGCCGTGGGTTCACTCCCCAGCACCACAGTAGGTGCTGACTTGCCTGTATCTCCAAAATTTCCGAGGCCATTTCCAGTGTTTTCTGTTTCTTAGGAAGATTTTTCTTACAGGAAAAAAGCGTAAGAGAATGAAGAAACGGCAGGGTTTTTTTTTCTCTATGTGTACAGATACTTAGAATATTTTAATCCTTATGGAATTGAGTGTTAAAGGAAGTCAGCTTTGCTTCCATCCAGAAATAAAACCAAGTTTGCCAAAGCCAATTAGCTCACTCATCTGTTGATTAAAATTCTTTGTTCTTTTTTAAATGCTTACATATCTACTCATATCTTGGTCTTCTGTGTTCCAGCAATGTTCGACTTTCATTTTTGAGTAAATTTTATTACTTGGAAATACAAGTTATGAATATTGTTAATAAAGATAATCTTCTAAACAAAAGCTTTATAACTTAAGAGGAGAAACTCCCTCACAGGAATCTGGTAGAAGCAAATCAAATGTCAGAAGACATAAATTTCTCTTAAAATCTTTTCTAAAACTTTTGCTAATTTTCATTCTATAAGCCTGTGATTAAATGCAAAATACATTAAAATATTTTTGTCATGAAATCCTCAGTCAAGCTGATGCTCCTGGCAGATGAAACATCCGTTTCTGTGAGTTGAGAGTAAACATTTTGGTCACATCAAAACTATGTAGGTGGGTGTTGGTGGCACATGCCTGTAATAACAGTTTTCTAAAAACAAGAAGGAAGATTGCAGGTTATGGCCCAGCCCGGGCAATTTGAGGCCCTGTTTCGAAAAGGGAGAGGGGTCCGGGCGTGTGGCTCACACCTGCAATCCCAGCACTAGGGAAGCAGAGGCAGGAGGATTGTGGAGAGTTTGAGGCTAACCTGGGCTACATAGTGAAGTGAGTTCAGGGCCAGCCTGAACTACGAAGCAAGACCCTGGCTTAAAAAACTAAAAACAAATTTAAAAAAAAAGGAATAGGGGGTTGTTGGGGATGTAGCTCAGTGCAAAGGCACTGCATTCATTACCTAGTACTAAGAGGGCGGGGCGGGGCGGGGGCGGGACAAAATAAAAACATTAAAAATGCTCACATCTTCAGACACGTCCTTTCTCACACACTTCAGTCACGCCCACCGCCTCCGTGAAAGATCCCACAAGCAAAACAAAACTATCAGGACTTCAGACGCTTTGAGCCAAGATTCATATAAATATTCTAAGTTACTGACAGTCACACTAACAACCCATGCTGTTCTCTTGCAGGCCCCCACATGGCTCAGTCCTACAGACTCTGACACACCACTCAAAAAACAAAAAACGGGCCGGAGGGTTAGCTCAGTGGTTCCGCCGCCTGCCTCGCAAGCGCAAGGTCCTGAGTTTGATCCCCGGTAACCACATATAATGCTGGGTGTGGAGGCACGTCCACCAACAATCAACACCGCATACTACAGTGCCGGACTGGTGGCTCACGCCTGTAATCCCAGCACTCGGGAGGCAGGGACAGGAGGATTGATGAGTTCGCGGCGGCTTGCCTGAGCACCATAGTGAGCTCAGGGCCAGCCTGAACTACAAAGCGAGACCCTGTCTCAAAAAAAAAGCAAAAACAAAAAACAAAACACAACCCTCACAAATTTAATTTCAGTCGCCCCAGAAGCGCTGAATCACTTTCAAACCGGGTGTGGTGGCTCACGCCTGTAATCCCAGCACTTGGGAGGCAGAGGCAGGAGGATTTCTGAGTTCGAGGCTTGCCTGGGCTACATAGTGAGCTCAGGGCCAGCCTGAACTACAAAGGAAGACCCTGTCTCAAAAAAAAAAAAAAAAAAAACTGTTGAAAAAGAATCACTTTCAAAATCATTCTAAAAAACGGATGCAAGGCGCTGTCCTCAATCGGTATACGGAGTCCCGTCGCCCTCTCCCCCTCCCCAGATCGGGCCCAAAGGAAGTCACTGTCCAACCATCTCTCTTTCACTGATTTGCAGCTATCGGTCTCCGCCCCTCTCCCAGCGCGTACAAAGGACCGAAGAGCCCACCCTAGCCGACTCCAGACGCTCTAGCACTCAGGTTCACACAGCCCCCAAGACGAAACCTCACCCGCCAGCGTTCTGGCGCCTGCGCAATGAGCGCGCCGGGCTGGCGCTCCCAGCAGCCCTTGCGAGCTGGCGGTTAAGTACGTCCAGCTGTGCACTGTCGGTGGCCATAGTGCCTTGGCCTCCGCTGGCCGTTAGCTTGAGACGTTTCGGCGTCCCCAGGGAGTAGTCCTGGCTCGGCGCGTTGGTCCTGGCCACCCTAGCAGAGAGGCGCTGTGGCGCGTGGGGTAAGGACAGGGCAGGGGAGGCCACGCAGAGCGTCGGGAGCCCAGTGCGTGGGGCCGAGGGATGTGTGAGAAGGGATGTGGGCGTGACGGGGCCTGGGTGTGGCAGGGGCTGGTACGTGAAGGCGTTTGTGTGACTTAATTGGGTACAAAGCCTCCTGTGTGAACCAAGTAGCCATGGAGTGTACATCTCCGACCCAGGTGACTTCTACGGTGCAGCCACACTGGACCCCAGTCATCATCTGAGCGCCATGGTATACATGTTACGGCAAAGGGAGTTGAAAGTACTTGAGAGAGACGCAGGAACTTGGGTAAAAGACAGAAGTTTTTTCGGTAGCGAAGGTCAGCCACGAAGGAAATGAGCCCCACTCAGGTTGACTGACTGACCCCCATTCCAGTTTTGTTACAGTTATATAGAAACGGGGAGGTGACATACTGATTTACAATCTTAGGTTCTATAACGCTTCTTCCAGGTCCTTATCAGTTTCCATGGTTACAAAGAGTTACTAATAGGTTAGTGAGTAGGGAGAGGAGGCTGTGCAAAAGGTCGGGAGGTTACAATTTACCACCTCCAGGTGTGCTGGGAGTTACCAGAGATTGTCTGAGTGGGAGTCACGTATCATTACAAAGCAACTAGAGGAACCAGGCTTCACAGGGTAAACAAATGGCTAAGTAAATCCAAGTCTACTCTCATTTACAGTTCTATCTCTGTAACACACCAAGAGGGAGGGCTCCCCCAGGCTGGTGCCAGTTTGGGTCCTAACTGCAGTCAGTCTTCCCGTGACATACGGAGTCCCAGGAAAGAGTCCACGCAAGAAAAAGCTCAGATTCATTCTAAGGATAGGAATGCTAGAACTGAGCCGAGTAGGGTGCCCCACTCTAGTAGTTAGTCCCAGCACTCTACCCTAGCCCCCACCCTGCTGGACCGGGAATCCAGCTCTGGAACTTGCATTTGCCAGGCAGCCCTAGGGCTCTTTGATCCTCTCTAAAGCAGGAGGATCAAAGTTTGAGCCCAGGTTGGGTAATGCTGTGGAAACGCTGTCTCAAAATTTAAAAAAAGAAAAAAGAAGGAAAGAAGTGGGGACACAGTTAAGTAGACAGGCCCAGGTTCAATCCTTAGTATGGAGACGGGCAGGGGAGGGAGAGAATTTTAGAACTGGGGGCGTTCTCATGAGAGGACGCCCTCCGCACCATGTCCTGGAGCACGCTGACACATCTGTACTGTCACTACACAGGAAGTTCCAACTGGAGGTTTCAGAACCATAGCTCTCTCTGGGAAGCTATTGTAAACTTGTTTTAGCCCCAGGCAGACATGACCTTAGCTTTTCTTGGTAGTGTAAAGTCAACAGTAGTACTCTTACTCTGCCCGGGATTTGTGTGGCTGGTGGTTGGTAAGGACAGTTGTCTGGGTATTTCCCAATTTAACCAGGCTGGGTTGGGCTCCTGGATTAACTTCTATTTACACCCAAGTCAAATGGCCCCAGCAGCCCAACATTTGATATTCAGGTGTAATTGCAATGATAACACTTGGCAATAAATAAATGGGTTTGGCTCATAGTTTGGGCACTCGGTCTCTAAAAGTTTTGTCATCACTGACCTAATGTTAAAATTTCCTTCTTTCGCAGTCCTGCCAATTTTTAATTTTCTCTCCTGGTTCGAGGGATTGAACATAGGGTCTTGCCAGCCACTAGACTGCTTCCCCTTTCCTAACCTCCCCTACTTAGTAAATAGATGCATGTTATTTTCCTGCTACCAAAAGCCTAGATTGTAAGAAAGAGAATCACAGATGAAGTCATGCAGGAAAGTGATGTGGGTGTGCTGAGTGATGACCCCAGAAGATTCTGGAAATTGTTACCCCAGCTGCAGACAGGGAGTGCTGCCAGGGAAATGGTTTTGCAGCGAGTGGAGTTGCCAGACTTGGTCAATTATGAACTTCTGCCTTTATGCCTGGGAATGTAAGCAGACTTGTTAGGCTTCCAAAGAAACTCCTTATTAGCCTCGAAATTTATGAGAGATTAGGTTTGTCCAGAATTTCCCAAATTTTATCTGTGTGTGTGTGATCAGAAGGAAAGGTCTTGTTAACTCAAGTCACTGGTAGTGCTGAGGGCTATCTCATCTCATAGCTTTGTTTTCCTTTTTAGCTCTGGGGTCTTCAAAGTCTACTTCTTCTGGCAAACAAACCCCAAGTTGGACTGACCAGTTCCAGGATTTCTAAATCATGGCCCATGTAAGTTAATATTTATTTCCCTCTGGAAATATCATGTTAGGATTCTAGAAATATTCCTTTATCCTGAAATTTCTTACCTATCATATCCTTACCCCAGAACCTTCTTCCAGTTCTTCCCAGCAAGGGGATAAAGCTAAATAACACATTGCCTATTCTATGAGCTCTCTTTTTTCCAGTCATTGTCCATCTATTTTTTGAGCAAAGCATTCAGTTTCTTCTATATGTGACAAGTCCTTTGCTAAAAGCTGCAATGGAATAGAAGTGAAATCACTTGTAGGAGATACTTGATCATTCTTTTTGAGTTGATAAAAAAGGATGGGCCCATTTAACTCCTCATAGGAAAACTAAACTTTCTTGCACTTGCACTTTCCAGGTATGTAAGATTGGCTGTTGATTGGGCCCAGCCTCAGTGTATAGTTAGATTTCATGCTTTGTGAAGCTTTTTTTTAACACTGAGTAGAAGTACAGCTGGGTCTTGCAAACAGAGAGATCCTTTAAAAGTTGCACATCAGGGCCAGAGGGTTAGCTCAGTGTTCCAGCGCCTGCCTTGCAAGTGCAAGGTCCTGAGTTCCATCCCTGGAAACCATATACAATGCTGGGCGTGGAGACTCACGCCCACCAGCCATCAATACCACATACTACAGTGCCGGGCGTGGTGGCTCACGCTTGTAATCCCGGCACTCGGGGAGGCAGAGACAGGAGGATTGCTGAGTTCAAGGCTTGCCTGGGCTACATAGTGAGCTCAGAGCCAGTTTGAACTACAAAGCGAGACCCTGTCTCAAAAAACAAAACAAACCAAAACAAAAAGTTGCACATCAGTAACAATTTTCCATTTATAGTTGAACAGGATGTTCTGGTTTGGGATGATATCTTCATTTCAAACCACGCTATGTTAATATCTTCTAACTTGTAAACAAGGAATGCATCGATTTATGAGTAAAAATGATAATGGCTGAGAAAGTAATCCAGATATATCAGTAATCACATAAATTCAGAACTGAGAATGACTTTAAGATTTATTCAACTGAAATATCTTAATATAGAAGAATGATTAGGCCTCACCTAACCATTAGATGGACAAGTAAATGTACAGCCAATTAAAAATTTCATTAGAAAATCTGTCACATTAGATGTAACTCCAGCTCCTTGGGAGATTGAGGCGAGAGGAATGTAAGTTTGAAGCCAGCCTGAATAGTTTAGCAAGACCTTATCTCAAAATTAAAAAAAAAAAAAAAAAAAAAAAAAAAAAAAAAAAAAAAAAAAAAAAAAGGACCAGGGATGTAGCTTAGCACTCCCTGGGTTCAGTCCTTAGTATTAAAAAAAAAAAAAAAAAAAAAAAAAATCCATCATGAAAAAAGGAAAAATCTCTTTCTGATCTGCTTCTACAATAAAGTTTATTATAGAATTTAAAGTTCTTTAATTGTATTCAGATTGTTTTCTAAGACAGAGAACTTATAGGGAGCCTTTTAAAAAATAACTGCTCTTAGCCAGATGTGATGTATACCTGTAATACCAGCACTCTGGGGGCTGATACCAGAGGGAAACTTTGAGTTTAAGGCCAGCCTGAGCTACATAGTGATTTCAAGGCCAATTTCAGATACATAGTGAGACCCTTTTTAAAAAAACAAAACAGCCGGGCGTGGTGGCTCACGCCTGTAATCCCAGCACTCCGGAGGCAGAGACAGGAGGATTGCTGAGTTCG
This sequence comes from Thryonomys swinderianus, assembly GCA_004025085.1. Classification (NCBI taxonomy): domain Eukaryota; kingdom Metazoa; phylum Chordata; class Mammalia; order Rodentia; family Thryonomyidae; genus Thryonomys; species Thryonomys swinderianus. The sequence goes on along the minus strand of PVIC010007700.1, from coordinate 23,636 downwards.
AGGCTTGCCTGGGCTGCATAGTGAGCTCAGGGCCAGTCTGAACTACAAAGCGAGACCCTGTCTCAAAAAAACCCAAAAAAACAAAGGGCTGGAGATTTGGCTCAGTGGTTCTCGCAAGTGCAAGGTCATGAGTTCAATATCGGTAACCACATACAATACTGGGTGTGGGGACTCACGCCCACCACCAATCAATACCATATACCACAGTGCCGGGTGTGGTGGCTCACGCCTGTAATCCCAGCACTCGGGAGGCAGAGACAGGAGGATTGCTGAGTTTGAGGCTTGCCTGGGCTACATAGTGAGCTCAGGGCCAGCCTGAACTACAAAGCAAGACCCTGTCTAAAAAAAAAAAAAAAAAAAACAGAGAGAGGAAAAAAAGAAACAAAAACTTGTTCTTTGTGGGTGTGGTGGTACATGCCTATAATCCCAGCATAGGTGGGAAGATCACAAGTTCAAGGCCAGCCTGGGAAATTTAGCAATTTAGTAAGATTCTGTCTCAAAAATAAAAATTAAAAAGAGTTGGAGATGTAGCTCAGTATGAAGAACCTGGATTCAGTCTTTTGTACCATAAAATAATAGTTTGTTCTTCAAGGGGACAGGAGTAGAACTCATATTTCTTGAGAATTTATGAGGTAGACTAATAGCAGGAGAAACTCCAATAATACTTCATTTAATGGGAAAATGATAATTATTTTTCTTTCGCATACATGTTTGGATTACTGAGATATGCTGGACTATATAAATAACTGTCTATAGCAGCAGGATCCCTGAGGATCTTTTAGGCATAGTCATTTTCTAACTAGTTATGTTATAGTCTTCTAGCTCAAGCCTATTTCCTTGTTATAATACTCTTTCTTGCAATATTTCCCCCATATTTTATCTTCCATATTAAAGCAAATTTTCTTCATTTCAATTGTAATACATGGATTATCATTTCAGAGAGCAGTGATGTTCAGTGATGTATCCATAGTCTTCTCTCAAGAAGAATGGGAATACCTAGACCTGGAACAAAGGGACTTATATAGGGATGTGATGATGGAGAACTATAGCAACTTGGTCTCACTAGGTAAGGTTATTAGCCTTTACTAATTTAGATTTTATTCTCTATATAATACCAGCTTTTTTCTCTGAAAAGTTAAAGAATTTTTTTTAAGAGACTACCTGAATTTCTACTCTTATTATTATTTTTTTCTGGTACAGGGAATTGAACTCAGAACCTTGCTTTTCTGAGGCAGGTATGGTGCTCCCTGTTCTTTTTTTTTTTTGAGACAGGGTCTCGCTTTGTAGCTCAGGCTGGCCCTGAGCTCACTATGTACCCAGGTAAGCCTCAAACTCAGCATTCTACCTGCCTCTGCCTCCCAAGTGCTGGGATTACAGGCATGAGCCACCACACACAGCATTGTGGTATGTGGTACTGACTGCTGGTGGCATGAGTCACCACACTGGGTTTGGTGTATGTGGTTACCGGGAATCGAACCAGGGACCTTGCGCTTGCTAGGCAGGTGCTGGAACCACTGAGCAAATCTCCGGCCCCATCCCTGTTCTTAAGGTAATAGTTTGAACCTTATTTCTTTGGCAGAGAGCACTTTCATTGAGTATATTCATCTTCTGTAGTAGAGATGAGACAGGGTCTCATTTTGCCATTCAGACTGGCCCTGAGCTCACTATGTAGTTCAGGCTACGTAGTGTCTATAACAGCAAGAAGTCAGCCTGAATAATTTAGTAAGACCTTATCTCAAGGGATGAGGCAGAAGTAGGATTTGAACCACATGGTCTTTGATCTTAACTACTGTTTCCTCTGGAGAAAGAATATGAGTATGAATTTTATTTTATTTTAGGGTTTTTTTGTTTGTTTGTTTGTTTTGAGACAGGGTCTCGTTTTGTAGTTCAGACTGGCCCTGAGCTCACTATGTAGCCCAGGCAAGCCTCAAACTCAGTAATCCTCCTGGCTCTGCCTCCCAAGTGCTGGGATTATAGGTGTGAGCCACCACATCCTGGTATGAATTTTAAAAGACTTCCTCTGTCCTCTTCTAATCTCTGTTTATTATGTAATCTTAATGTGAATGTTTTAAAACCATCTTTCCCTTCTTTGAAAGCTTTATCAGTTAATCATTTTAATCTAGAGTGTATTACAAACATAACCAGGGTGAACCAATAAAATTTTGAATTATTTTCCTTTAAGCAGGATGTTTCATATCCAAACCAGATGTGATTTCCTTATTGGAACAAGGAAAGGACCCCTGTAAAGTTGTGAGGAAAGGAAGAAAACAATATTCAGGTAAGTGAAGATCCAGCTGAGGGGATCACTCAACTAGTTGGGGAAAAAGGCAAAATCTTATATTTAGAAAGTAATTTTTCGCTGGGCGTGGTGGCTCACGCCTGTAATCCCAGCGCTTGGGAGGCAGAGACGGGAGGATTGCTGAGTTCGAGGCTTGCCTAGGCTACGTAGTGAGCTCAGAGCCAGCCTGAACTACAAAGCGAGACCCTGTCTCAAAAAAAAAGAAAGTAATTTTTTTTTTGTTTTTTTTTTGTTTTGTTTTTGTTTTTGTTTTTTGAGACAGGGTCTTGCTTTGTAGTTCAGGCTAGCTCTGAGCTCACTATGTGAGCTAGCTCTGAGTTCAGGCAAGCCTCGAACTCAGCAATCCTCCTGTCTCTGCCTCCCGAGTGCTGGGATTACAGGTGTGAGCCACCACGCCTGGCTAGAAAGTAATTTTTAAAGGTCCTTTGCCCAAAGGCAAGTGTCCTAGACAAGGGGAGCAAATAAAGTCTTGGCTAGGGATAATAAGAAAAACTACTGTGCTGGGTGTGGTGGCTCTCACCTGTAATCCCAGCACTTGGGAGGCAGAGACGGAGGATTGCTGAATTCAAGGCTTACCTGGGCTACATAGTGAGTTTAGGGCCAGCCTGAACTACAAAGCGAGACCCTGTCTCAAAAAAAAAAAAAACGACTGCTCTCCTTCCTTCATCCACTCTTGGAACTTGGCAGTGCAAAGCATGGCTTGGGGTCCAGGGCCTCCTCTGAGACAAGGTTTAAGCACTCAGTCCTTCCTACAGTGGCGTCCCCACCAGTTTTGATCCATGGCTGGTTCCATGGAGCTCGCTCACCATCTGTAACTGTGGAAAGCTGCTCTAGAGGTAGTATCCTGTGTTTTCCTTGCTTGTTGCAACTGTTGAGTCCCAGTGAGGTTCTCTGGTTCTCTTTGAGCAAAAAATTGTTGTTTAATTTTGCCTCCAGGGCTACCTAGCCACCATGTTAACTGTATTTTATTTGTTTATTTATTTTTGAGACAGGTTCTCAGCTTTGTAGTTCAGGCTGGCTCTGAGCTCACTATGTAGCTTAGGCAAGCTTCGAACTCAGCAGTCCTCCTGTCTCTGCCTCCTGAGTGCTGGGATTACAGGCGTGAGCCACCACACCGGGCTTTTTCTGTTTTTTTAATGGGATTTTTTTTTTTCTTTTTTTGAGACAAGGTCTTGCTTTGTAGTTCAGGCTGGCCCCAAACTCACATGTAGCCCAGGCTAGCCTCAAACTCACAGCAGTCCTCCTGCTTCTACCTCCCGAGTGCTGGGATTACAGGTGTGAGTCACCACACCCAGCATTATGATATGTGGTGCTGGGGATTGAATTTAGTACTTTGTGCTTGCCAGGTAGATACCAGAACCATTGAGCTAAATCTCTGGCTCATACAATCTCTCTTTCTTACGTGCATACACATTTTTCATAGTGTTCCCTTTGCCTTTCTTTTTCCTTTTCAAATTATACAACAGTGTTTAAGAGTTTGGTTAACTATTACTTTTGTTGTTTTTTATTTCAACTGGAGAAATTTTACTTCTTTGAGAAAAAAGAAAACAACATATGTTTGCTTTCTTGTTTTCTTTCAGATTTGGAGACTAGTTATGAAACCAAGAAGTTATTTTCAGAAAATAACATTTATGAATTAAATTTATCCCAGTGGAAGATACTGGAAAGAATTAAAAACCATGGCCTTAAGGGTCTCCTTTTAAAAAATGAGTGGGAGTCCAAAAGAAAATTTGAAGGACAAGAGGGACCTCAAGAGGATTATTTTAATCAAGTGAAAGTCATATCTGACAATGTATCCTCTTATCAAAAGTACACGTCTATTACTCCACATCAGAAGATTCACATTGTGGAGAAACCCTATGAATGTAAGGAATGTGGGAAGGCTTTCAGAGTGCGCCAACAACTTACTTTTCATTACAGAATTCATACTGGTGAAAAACCCTATGAGTGTAAGGAATGTGGGATGGCTTTTAGGCAGACTGCACACCTTACTCGACATCAGAGACTTCATTCTGGTGAAAAACTTTATGAATGCAAGGAATGTGGGGAAGCCTTCATATGTGGCCCAGACCTCAGAATGCATCAGAAAACTCATGTTGGTGAGAAACCCTATGAATGCAAAGAATGTGGGAAGGCCTTTAGAGTACGAGGACAACTTAATCTTCATCAAAGAATTCATACTGGTGAGAAACCTTATGTATGTAAAGAATGTGGGAAGGCCTTTAGACAGTATGCACACCTAACTAGACATCAAAAGCTTAATATTGCTGACAGAGTCTATGAGTGTAAAGAATGTGGGAAGGACTTTCTGTGTGGCTCTGGCCTTAGAGTCCATCATAAACTTCACACTGGTGAGAAACCCTATGACTGTAAGGAGTGTGGAAAGGCCTTTAGAGTACGACAACAACTAACACTCCATCAGAGGATCCATACTGGTGAAAAGCCTTATGAATGTAAGGAATGTGGGAAGACTTTTAGTCGTGGTTATCATCTTATTCTCCATCACAGAATTCACACTGGTGAGAAACCTTATGAATGTAAGGAGTGCTGGAAGGCCTTTAGCCGTTACTCACAACTTATTTCACATCAGAGTATTCATATTGGTGTTAAACCTTATGATTGTAAGGAATGTGGAAAGGCTTTTAGACTACTCTCACAACTTACACAACATCAGAGTATTCATATTGGTGAGAAACCCTATAAATGCAAGGAATGTGGGAAGGCCTTTAGGTTGCGCCAAAAACTTACTTTACATCAGAGCATTCATACTGGTGAAAAACCTTTTGAGTGTAAAGAATGTAGGAAGGCCTTTAGACTTAATTCATCTCTTATTCAACATCTAAGGATTCATTCTGGTGAGAAACCCTATGAATGCAAAGAATGTAAGAAGGCCTTTAGACAGCATTCACACCTTACCCATCATCTGAAAATTCATAATGTAAAAACATAAGAACATCTGGTCAGTTTTATGTCACAAACATTCTATGAATATAATAATCTCTTGCTTTATCAATGTTTTGATTAAGCAAAGAGATTTTGTGCCATAAGAGTGTTTATATTAAAACCTGAGGTTCAGCACATTATTTAAAAAAAAACTTTATTAATATAACAAATGTGGGAAAGACATGTCTGTTCCATCACTTTCCTGCTTGTGTTATATTAAAACACTTAACTAGCCTGTGATATAACTTCTTTTTTTATAAAATGGTGGTATGACAAAAAATGGCTGCAAATCTTTGACATTCTTTGCATCAAGAGGTGGAATCAACATCCCTTCTCTTGAATAGGAGCAGACTGTGATTGATTTCTCCATTAGAAGATAGTAGAAACACTGCTGTGCCTGTTTCTGGGCACTGAACTACACCTTAAGCCCTTTTTATTTATTTATTTATTTATTTAATTTTATTTTGAGACAAGGTCTCACTAAGTTACTAAGTTAGGTTCAAACTTGCAGTCCTCTTGCCTCAGCCTCCCAGTGCTGAGATCACAGGGTGTCCACCACGCCTGGCTTGGGGTTAATTGATTCCTTGATAATTTCTTATGTGAAAAAGGCTGTTTTGCTGAAAAGCCCACATAAAGAGACTTTGAGACTGCATAGACAGGGAGAGGCACCTTGCTGAACCTAGTCTTCCAAACATGACCAATAAGACACCGGACATTTGAGTAGAGTAGTTTTGGATTTCCAGACCAACCAGTAGCTGAACACCACTGAGTGACCTCAGTTGATACGTACAGAAGAATCACCTACCATGTTCCTTCACAGCAGCCCACTGTTACCTGTAGAACAAACTTCTTTTCCTACTTTTACTTGGATGGAGCACTGTGATGGTGCCCACTAGTCTATATTAACATCTCTAAATTAGATCAGCTGGACTAAATACTTCTTTCTGTGATGTAGTCAGTGCACAGAGGATCTCCTGTGAAATAACTCTTGCCAAAACGTATTGACCCAGAATTATAATTTAATCCCTGCGTCTGATTAACAGTAAACATGAAATTATGAGTTACATATTAAAGACTTAAGAGACATATAAGTCAAATGCAGTGATACCTCAGTATTCATTAATTGGTTCCAGAAGGTGCAACTCATACCAAAATGAGGAACACCAAAGTGGGCTGGAAAGACTAGCAGGTCTCAAGGCAGTCAATAGGACAAGTTGTAGCTTGCAATTTGAGCACCAGGCAAATATTGGAACAAAGTTTTTTTTGCATCAAAATGCATCAATGCCAAATTTGATGAATTTCAAAGGAGTTGAATACTAAAATAACTATACAGAATATAGAGCACATTAGATACCTGTGTTTAAAAAATATACTTGGAGGGCTGGAGATTTAGCTCAGTGGTTCCAGCGCCTGCCTAGCAAGTGCAAGGTCCCTGATTTGATCCCTGGTAACCACATAAAACAATACTGGGCATAGTAACTCATGCCCACGAGCAGTCAGTACCATATACCACAATGCTGGGCATGGTGGCTCATGCCTGTGGAGGCAGAGGCAGGAGGATTGCTGAGATCAAGGCTTGCCTGGGGTACATAGTGCAGGGCCAGCCTGAACTACAAAGTGAGACCCTGTCTCAAAAAAAAAAAAAAAAAAGATATACTTGGAGCCAGGTGTGCTGGCATACACCTATAATTTTAGTGCACAGGAGGCTTAGATAGAAGAATCACAAATTTGAGACCTTCCTGCACTATATAGTGAGCTCAGGACCAGCCTGAATTACAGAGCAAAGCTGTCTCAAAAAGCTAAAAAATTCAAAAAATTAAAATGAAGAATGTACTTGGGATGTGTTTTAATCAGGCATGATAACAGGCAGATAAAAAAATGATTATCATGGGATGGAGATTTAGCTCAGTGGTTCAGGCACCTGCCTAGCAAGTGCAAGGTCCTGAGTTTGATCCCTAGTAACTACATTTAACAATGCTGGGCATGGTGACTCAGGCCCACCAGCAATCAGTATCACATACCACAGTGCTGGGTGTGGTGGCTCATGCCAGTAATCCCAGCACTCAGGAGGCAGAGGCAGGATTGCTGAGTTCAAGGCTTGCCTGGGCTACATGGTGAGTTTAGGGCCAGCCTGAACTACAAAGTGAGACCCTGTCTCAAAAATAAATAAATAAATAAATAAATAAATAAATAAATAAATAAATAAATAAAAGAAATGATTATCATGAAAGAAGTTTATGGTCTAGTTCCTGGAAACAGAACAGCTTGCCATACAAGCCCATATAGCACTCTAGTTGCTCTGGAGGCAAAAGAAGAGGGCAGAGCATGGCTCAGAGCCTCTGTTAGGAATTCTGTGGGAAGGAATTAGCAAGGGAATGTAGGCACACTGAGTAAATTTAGAATTAGTTTGAATGATCTTAGCAGGCTCTGGCTTTTGGGTGATTTATGCCAGGGGGGATGCTGATGTAGCATATGAGTTTGTTAACAAAGAGATCATTAGGAGTAGGCATTCTGGGTCAATAGCTAAGGACTGTTCAGAGGGGAGTTGTTACCAGTGCATTTATAAGCTAGTTTTATGAAGGGCCATCTCTTTGAGATCAAGGACCAAAATGCCAAGCATCAAAGGATACAGAAATACAGATAGTATAATCTTGATTTGGAAAAATAAATGAAAACATTTAAAATATTGTGGGAATGTAAACATGGAGTGGATATTAAATGATACTAAGAAATGAATTGTTCATTATGTTGGGCAGGATGATGGCTTTATGAGTACATGTGTGTAAGACTTTATGTGTCATAGACCTGTATTGAAGTAAGGGATGAAATTATAATTTGATTTAAAAATCAGTCGATTGGGCCAGAGGGTTAGCTCAGTGGTTCTGGCGCCTGCCTCACAAGCGCAAGGTCCTGAGTTCGATCCCTGGTAACCACATATAATGCTGGGCGTGGAGACACGCCCACCAATAATCAACACTGCATACCACAATGCCGGTGTGGTGGCTCACGCCTGTAATCCCAGCACTCGGGAGGCAGAGACAGGAGGATGGCTGAGTTCATGGTGGCTTGCCTGGGCACCATAGTGAGCTCAGGGCCAGCCTGAACTACAAAGTGAGACCCTGTCTCAAAAAGAAAAAAAAAAAATCAGTCGATCACCATATGTTTTAGTCAGCAGTGACCCACTATACTATAGTGATCCCATGAGATTATATTACCTGGTGATATCATATCGATCTTAGTGTATTAGAGTACATTCTATGATGTTTGCATGATGAAATTGCCTAAAGATCCATTCCTCAGGACTGATCCCTGTAAGAGGCTGAAAAATGAGATGATAGGTAAAGGAAGATTGGCAAACTTGCTAAGTATTGAGTCTGGATAATGGACACAGAAGATTCATTGTGTATTTTAACTACCTTTATATCTACATGAAAATTTATACAATAAGCTTTTTAAGGCTAAAAAAATCTAAAGTTTTAGACTATATTCAGTGATTAATAATAATGTGTTACCTATAAATAAAAATTTATAGGAAATAACTAAAGCTCCAGTTGGTAGAAAATTTAAAACAATGTTTTGAAAAATATGGATTGCAGAACCAGCATTTGTCTTGTTCACCACTAGGTAGAAAACCTGTCACATAGGAGCCAATAGATAAATGTGGTGAAAAAAATAAGCATTAAGTAAGGCAGCAGAAGACAGTTGAAAAGTAAATGAAAAAAAAAATTTTAGTAGCCGGGTGTGATAGTTCACGCCTGTAATCCTAGCACTCAGGAGTCAGAGACAGGAGGATTGCTGAGTTCAAGGCTTGTCTGGGCTACATAGTGAGCGCAGGGCCAGTCTGAACTACAAAACGAGACCCTGTCTCAAAAAAAAAAAATAATTTATATGATAAATGAAATATAATTGATAATGAGATAGACTCGAACCAAGGATGTTTTCTTCAGAGATCATTATACAAAATTGCCAGTTATTAAGGGAAAATGACTCAGTTATAACTTTAGATATACAAAAGGTGCGGTACCTATATAAATTAAAGGTATTTTAAAAATTAAATTAATGTTATTATCTACATATATTTGAATGTATAAAAACAAAGGAGAATGAGTTCTCCAAAGAAATCTAAATTATCCAAGTTGGCTCAATTTAAGAAAGCCTGAAATATCTATCAACAAAGGACAAAATTTAAATGTAGTTATGATCTTGTTTACAAAAACTAGAATTGATAGTTTTTCAGGCAGTAAAAAATACTAGATCATTTTAGCAGGCACATCTCCCAGTAATAAAAGTAGATGAAGCTGGGCATGGTGGCACACACCTGTAATCTTAGTACTCAGGAGGCAGAGGCAGGAGGACTGCCATGAATTTGAGGTCAGCTTAGGCTGTATAGTGAGTTCAAGGCTAGACTGAACTATATAGTGAGACAAAAAAAAAAAAAAAGTAGATGAGAGTACTCCCTCAAATGAAAATCTGGACACCTCACTTAGAATGCACATATTCATTGCCAATGAATCTCAGAAAATTGAACTTAGTCATCTGTTAAACAATTAATTATAAGACATAAAATTATTTACCAGGAAAATTTAGGGACCTGACTTCTGATATTTCAGATTTTAGGTTTTCTATTTAAAAAAAGATAATAATGCTGGAAAAAAATGACATGATCTCACCCTAGTATCAAAAGTTATTTTGTTCCAGGGATGTAACTCAGTGGCCATGCCTGCCTGGCAAGCACAAGGTCCTAAATTTGATCCTTGGTACTGAAAAAAATTAAAAAATTATATTTCTTCCTATTTTCATTATTTTCTCTTTTTTTTATTTTTGGTGACAGTGTCTCACTTTGTAGTTCAGGCTGGCCCTGAACTCTATGTAGCCCAGACAAGCCTGAAACTCAGCAATCCTTCTGTCTCTGCCTCCCAAGTGCTGGGATTACAGGTGTGAGCCACCACACCCGGCACTGTGGTATGTGGTATTGATTGCTGTGGTATGTGATACTGATACACAAAATTGTATGTGGTTATTGGGGATTGAACTCAGGACCTTGCGCTTGCGAGGTAGGCACCAGAACCACTGAGCTAAATCTCCAGCCCCCTCATTTATTTTATTCTTATCAGCCTTACAAAAAGAGTGAACAATTCATAAGAAAATAGGAGTTCAATGCAAAATTATCTCCTGTTGTAGTCTGGTTTGTACTGCTGTGTATAATTTACAATAAGTAAAATTTTTTTTGGCTAATGGAGCTAGAGGTTGAACAGTCCAAGAATAAGGGGCTGGCATCTGATGATGTCCTTTTTGCTCTATCATCCCATAATGGAAGGTCAAGAGATAACAAGGGGGACAAATCACTCCTGTAATAATAACATTAATCTACTGATGAAAGCAGAGCCATCATAATCTAATCACTTCTTTTTTCTTTGGTTTTGGGGGTTGAACCCAGGGTCTTTGTACTGAACTATATTCCCAGCCATTTTCTATTTTTTATTTTCAGACAGAGTCTTGCTTAGTCATTCAGTCATTCAGGTTGAGCTCAAATTTAGAATCCTTCTGCCTCCACCTCCCAGAGTACAATACTGGGATTATAGGTGTCAACTATGCCTGCAAGGTCCCACCTTACAGATCCCACTGGAGATCAGGTTTCTAACACATGAACCCTAATAGACACATGTAAAATTGCACCTTCAACAAAGTTAAAAAGAATATTAACACAATTCTTCAATTTCAACCAAATTGCTATAATGCTTCTAAAGTCATACGTTTAGATTTATGCATCTAAATCCACCATCAGATTGGGCTGTTGTCAGTGATCAGTCAGCCTCTACAATAATAACAGCTTTCAGATTCAAGATTTCAAATTATTTCTAATTTGTAACAGTCAAATAGAACACTATTTCAAGTGCTACAACAAAATTAGTTTTTCCTAATAGGACAGTGTGTTTCTCCTCAGGTAATATTTTCAAATTAACAGGGACCTTCTAGGAACAGTATTTATTCAACTTTTCTAAATCTAAGTTCTGTAGAACTCTAGTTCTTAATGGTATTGAGAGAAATGGTCTTGTCAAACAAGTATGGGAAGTCTGTATACTATATTTCTTGGGGAGAAAAAATCACATCAAGTGCCTATCCAAAGACTAACCATGTTTTATTTAAACCAATGTATCACAGACTTTTAGACATTGCTCTAGAACTGTATCCCTTAAAAACAAAACTGATTCCTGTGTGCATGTGTGTGTGTGTGTGTGTGTGTGTGTGTGTGTGTGTGTTCAGGATCAAACTCACAGCCTTACGCATGCTAGGTGCTAGATAAGTGCCCTGCCACTAGACTGCATTTGCAGCCTTCTTATTTTGTAGATATTCTGCAGATCCTGGATGCTGCCAAAAGCAGAAAGACTTTAAGAATTGAAATTTCAGCCGGGCGTGGTGGCTCACACCTGTAATCCCAGTACTTGGGAGGCAGAGACAGGAGGATTGCTGAGTTCGAGGCTTGCCTGGACTACATAGTGAGCTCAGAGCCAGCCTGAACTACAAAGCGAGACCCTGTCTCAAAAAAAAAAAAAAAAAAAAAAAAGAAATTTCAGCATCATGGCAGATGTATAGTTAATTTATGGCAAGGAAAGTGACCATGTGCTATTTAATAAAGTGCTGTTTTTTAATTTAAATGGTGCTTTTTATCCATTGGTGGTATCAGTGGTAGAGTACTTGCCTCACATGCATTTAGAGCCCAGGTTTAGCCCTTGGCACCACACATACGTGTGTATGCATGTGTCCACACACATAGGTGCTTTTCAATAGGCTAGAAAACCCCTAGCCCTACCTATATATACAATGTATATATACTTAAATCATTCACTGATAAATATTTGGGTTACATACAATTTCTCACAGTGAAAAATGCCTTACCAAGTATATGTGTTTCTTGCTACACATAAGCAAGAATTTTTCCAAGATACAGTAAGTACCCAATTTATGAACAAGTTCTGTTGTGGGAGAATTGTTCATAAGTCAGATTCATTTGTAAGCTGACAAAGTGAGTCTTACATAGTGTACCTGTGAAAGTGCTCAACTTGAATTCTGTAAGTTGGGGATTTAACTGTCTTCATCAAAAAGTGAGATTATTCTGTCACAGTTTACATTCACTTTCAACCTCACTAGATAAATTGCCATAAAAATGGAGAGTATCATTGTCCCAATTTACAGTGCCTCCAACCGGTGAAATATTTCTTTATATCCCAAAGTCTTAATATTCTTTGTACCTAAGAATGAGTTGAACATTTTTAAACATCTGGTTCATGGCAAAACAATGTAACTTGTTTATTCCTATCTTGCCTGGTTTCCTTTTATTAAAAAATTCATACTAATAATTGTGATGTTTTAAAAATAAAATTCCTGATAGTAACTTTTTAGCTGTTATCACTGGTGGACTTACTTCTTGCAGGTTGTGGTTTATGTCTGTATTTATGGTGATATTGCCAAATTAAAATCTAAAAAATGGGTGCAGGGCCAGGGATTTAGCTCAGTGGTTCCAGCACCTGCCTAGCAAGGTTTGATCCCTGGTAACCACATACAATACAATACTGGGTGTGGTGACATCCCCACCAGCAATCAGCACCACATTACACAATACTGGGCATGGTGGCTCATGCCTATAATCCCAGCACTCGGGAGGCAGAGGCAGGAGGATTGCTGAGTTCGAGGTTTGCCTGAGCTACATAGTGAGCTCAGGGCCTGCCTGAACTACAAAGTGAAACCCTGTCTCAAAAAAAAAAACCAAACCAGGGCCGGAGATTGAGCTCAGTTGTTCCGGCGCCTGCCTTGCAAGCGCAAGGTCCTGAGTTCAAGCCTGGTAACCACATAGAATGCTGGGCGTGGTGACTCTCGCCCACCAGCAATCAATACCACATACCACAGTGCTGGGTGTGGTGGCTCATGCCTGTAATCCCAGCACTCGGGAGGCAGAGACAGGAGGATTGCTGAGTTCGAGGCTTGCTTAGGCTACATAGTGAGCTCAGGGCCAGCCTGAACTACAAAGCGAGACCCTGTCTCAAAAAAAAAAAAAAAAAAACCCAGAAAAACCAAGGAATATCTACGTGCCATTTTAGCACATTGATGTAATTTTTTTCTCCTTAATTTGTTAATGTGATAAACTATACTATTAAGACAGTATAGTATGGGCACAAGAATGAATAAATAAACCAATGGAACAAATAGTCCCAAAAAAGACATATGTATATGCAGTCATCTCATTATGACAAAGACTCCTTTGCTTGTTTTTGTTGTTTTCTTCTTGAGGAACTGGGGATTGAATTCAGGACCTTGCACTTGCCAAGCAGGCAGCAGCAGCACTGAGCTACATTCCCAGCCCAACAGATGCCTTTGCGATGTGCTTAGGAAATGATGGTCTTTTCAAGAAGTAGCACTGAGTCGGTTACATATCTATATGGATAAGAAAACTACTCAACCCTTATGTTACAGACAAGTCAATTCCAAATACATTAGCTCCTTAATTATAAAAAGCAAACCAAAGAATCGGCAGCCATGGAATAGCAAAGATTTCTTAAATAGAACAAAAAGCACAAATCATATAGGGAAAAGATGGAAAATTTTACTATTTCAAATTTAAGAATCTATTTTCTTCTAAAAACACTTAAGCACATAGCAAATGATTACCTTGCTAATTAAGAAAGTGTCAGGTACTCTAAGAGCTATGAAGAAAAAAGATTTGGGGAAGGAAAATTACTGGAGGACAATTCAGCTGTTTATTTCATAAGTGTAAACCATCCAGTGGTAGCAGTACAAGTTTTATGCACAAATATGGTAATACTGAAAAGCAAGCTATGAGACTGCTTCTATGAGATACTAAAAGACAGTAAAATAAAACCCTTCAATCAAAACAGTTCATACCCATATATAATTAGAACAGAAAGTCCAGAAATAGACCCAGGTATATGTGGACTTTTATTATGCAAAGAGATACAGAGAAATGACACGTCTCTGAATACATGTTTTTTTTTTCCCCTTTGGGGCCATGTTAGTATGTTAAAAATCAGTATTGGGCCGGAGATTTAGCTCAGTGGTTCCGGCACCTGCCTCGCAAGTGCAAGGTCCTGAGTTTGATCCTGGTAACCACATACAATGCTGGGTGTGGCGACTCACGCCCACCAGCAATCAGTACCACATACCACAGTGCCTGGCGTGGGGGCTCACGCCTGTAATCCCAGCACTCAGGAGGCAGAGACAGGAGGATTGCTGAGTTCCAGGTTGGCCTGGGCTACATAGAGAGCTCAGGGCCAGCCTGAACTACATAGTGAGACCCTGTCTCAAAAAAAAAAAAAATCAGTATTGAAGAAAGAAACTTTAAATTGGAATTCAAACTATAAAAAGGGTTTCTCTCACACTAAAATGGAAAAAGATCTAACTCCAAGTAGTTTTTTTTTTTTTTTTTTTTTTTTTTGAGACAGGGTCTCGCTTTGTAGTTCAGGCTGGCGCTCAGCTCACTATGTAGCCCAGGCAAGCCTCGAATTTAGCAATCTTACTGTCTCTGCCTCCCGAGTGCTGGGATTACAGGCGTAAGCCACCACGCCCAGCTCCAAGCATTTTTTTTGAGACAAGTTCTTTTTTTAATAATTCAGACTGGCCTTGAAGTTACTATGTAACTCATAGCCTCAAATTCACATCAGTTCTGTCTCAGCCTCCAATGTGGTGAGATTGCGGAAACATGCCACCATGCCTGACACCCCAAGCATCTTTTAAAAACAATCTGATATCGGGCCAGAGGGTTAGCTCCGTGGTTCCGGCGCATGCCTCGCAAGCGCAAGGTCCTGAGTTCGATCCCCGGTAACCACATATAATGCTGGGCGTGGAGACACGCCCACCAACAATCAACGCTGCATACTACCGCATACTACAATGCCGGACATGGTGGCTCACGCCTGTGATCCCAGCACTCGGGAGGCAGAGACAGGAGGATTGCTGAGTTCGCGGCGGCTTGCCTGGGCACCATAGTGAGCTCAGGGCCAGCCTGAACTACAAAGCGAGACCCTGTCTCAAAAACAAAACAAAAAAAAACCAACAAAAAACAATCTGATATATTTTCCTAGGACAAAAAGAGAAAAAAATATGTAAACAAGCCTGGGTGTAGTGGCTTATATCTGTAACCCCAGCACTTGGGAGGCAGAGATTGGAGGATTGCTGTGAGTTCATGCTACATAGTAAGTTCAGGGCCAGCCCAAGCCACAGAGTGAGACCCTGTCTTAAAAAAAAAAAGTAAACAGGGCTGGAGGGTTAGCTCAGTGGTTCCGGCGCCTGCCTCGCAAGCACAAGGACCTGAATTCGATCCCCGGTAACCACATATAATGCTGGGCATGGAGACACGCCCACCAACAATCAACACCGCATACCACAGTGCGGGGCGTGGTGGCTCACCCCTGTAATCCCAGCACTTGGGAGGCAGAGACGGGAGGATTGCTGAGTTCGCGGCGGCTTGCCTGGGCACCATAGTGAGCTCAGGGCCAGCCTGAACTACAAAGCAAGACCCTGTCTCCAAAAAGAAAAAAAAAAAAGTAAACGAGTAATTAACTATTAGGATTGATGTAAGCTGTTTTTTTTTGTATAGAATATAACAATATTTACAAGTAACTCTAGTTATAGAAATAACCTGCAGCAGTTATAAAGCTACTTCTTTGTGTACATATAATTTCCTAGCAAAGAGGGCACAGAAGTAGTGACATCGCAGTAGCAATAAGCTCCCATATCCAAAGACTAGGGCTTTCTAGAGAAGTAGCATATAAAATACCAGGGCTGGGGCCACATACAAGATAGGCCTAAAAACCAAATGCTCAAGGAATGATAAAAATGACAAAAGGTCACAGTATGTCTGAAGGAACACCACTGGACAAATCTAACACAATCTGAGAATCAAAACGTAGTAATAATAATAGGTTGAGTAAAACCATTGAATAGTGGTTTACCTAATGGCATAACTAAGAATCTATGAGCTGTCCTATATAGAAATGCTATCATCTTAATTTAGAAGGACTAGTGGAACTGGAAAGTTATAATAGTTATAACTGATTTTGCTAAGTATCAGTGGACCATTACATTACAGGATCTATCAGCTGGGCGTGGTGGTGTATGACTATAATCTCAACATCCGGGAGGCTGAGGCCAGGGAGATCCTGTCTCAAAAACAGAACAAAATGAAAATATATTTTACATGGATTGAATTATGTTGTACCACCTAAGTATTTATAAGTATGCCGATTGAAAATAAATAAAAGGAATTATTAACGTATCCTAAAAATAGTAGGTGAGGGGCCGGAGATATAGCTCAGTGGTTCCAGCGCCTGCCTCGCAAGCGCAAGGCCCTCAGTTCTATCCCCGTGACCACATACAATGCTGGGCATGGTGACTAACGCCCACCAACCATCAATACCACATACCACAGTGCCGGGTGTGGTGGCTCACGCCTGTCATCCCAGCACTCGGGAGGCAGAGACAGGAGGATTGCTGAGTTCGAGGCTTGCTGGGGCTACCTAGTGAGCTCAGGGCCAGCCTGAACTTCAAAGTAAGACCCTGTCTCAAAAAAAAAAAATAGTAGATGAAAATTTGGAAACAGATATTTGCATCATCTTAAAGTGTAACTCCACAACTATTTATCCATTCCATTATAGTGAAGTCTAGCTGTAACCACCTTAAGCAAGTAATCAAAGTTAACAGGACAAATTCAGTAACTCATCTGAGAAATAACTCTCACATACTCTTCCTAATGGTCATTTTTCAGTCTACCTCATCAGAAAGACATAATGATCATAAATGTATGTATGCTTAATAGAGTTTGAAAATGCTTGAGTAAAACCTGATATAACTAAATGGAAAATAGACATCTCTTAGTACTTAGTAGGACTCAGATTTTTAAAAGTAAGAACAAAGAACATGTATGGGCTGGTGATGTAGCTCAGTGACAGAATCTTTCCTAGTACACGGGAGGCCTTGGGTTTGATCCACACCGTCTGAAAAAAAGAAAATCCAATGACAGTATCAAACGTCTTTCCACCTTAATGTAATAGAATAAGTCTACATCTGCACAGGAAGGGAGGGAAGGAAGACAACTAAAGCTTTAGAGAGCCAGGCGACTTTCTGTGTATATAGTTTCTGCTCAGGCTTTAGTAGTATGCTCATCGCGTGTCCAATATATGGCGTTTATATTGAGCACGTGCTGTGTACTTAGCCTTGTCATTAATTAGAATATATCCTAGGCGTCTGCATGAGTTCTTTCTAAACTCTAGCAAAGTATCGACGTCATACCTGAACTCAGCCAGGCACGGTGGCGCGATCCCAGCACTCTTGGAGGCTGTGGCAGGAGGATCGAGCCCTAGTTGGGCATTTAGCGACTTGGCGAGGCCCTGTTTCAGAATTAAAAAAAAAAAAAAAAAAAATTTAAAAAAGGATTAAGAATATATGCCCGGTGAAGGCCCTGGTTCAGTTCATATTACCGAAGGGGGTCAGATCTCACTGAAAGAGCCTCGTTCTACCTGCAGGCTCCCAACCAGGCCCTGAAACAGTTTGTACACCCGCCCCCACCGCCTAATTTCCGCGCTTGCGCCCTCCTCGCAGCTCGCCCCCTTGGCGGACTACATTTCCCAGGAGCCCCAGCGCGGTTTCCTTCCGGTTTCCTTGCTGCTGTCCGCTCCAAGAGGTGAGTTGTCGCGTGCACTGAAGAAATGGGCGCGGGGGTGGCGCGGGGGTGGCGCGGACTTGTGTGTCAGTTGGATAGCAGCGGCTGTGGAATTTGTGACGCTGCCTGGGTACCAGATGCCCTCCTGCGGCCTCTACTTTCCTGCTTCAAAGCCCAGAGGCCCGGTTGGTTCCGAGTTAGATGTATGAACCCCAGAACGAAGGTCCCCAAACAAAAAGACACAATCCTGAGGACGTCTGCACACTTTAGCAGCTCTCCCACCCCACGAAGTCAGTGAACTCGGAGACAAGTTCCAGCCTAGCCTGCGGGTTCTTTGGCCCTTCTCCCGGTGCTGGGAAAGGCCAGGCTTAACCCTCGGCTCCCTGTTTCCAGTGGGTTACGTGTAGAAGATAGGAGCGACTGTGGTAGCAAAAAGGTGGGTGGGTCGCGAGTCATATAGACCAAGCTCCAAAGAGAGGAGCACTTTCGATTTTCGCCCTCTTTCCCAGGCGTGGTGATATTTAGGTCTGTGAAAGGAAATGAAGGAAATACAAAATTAGCTTCCTTTTTATTCAATGAAATGTAATTTTTATATTTTGGACATGCAGACATTTGCTTCCCTTTTCTGGGGAAAATGCAAATCGGCACAGACTGAAAGGAGAAGCAGCAGCCCTGTGATGAATTAGGTTTGGAGAGAAGAAATAGGTCGAGCTGCAAAATTAATAGAAAACATTATTTCTCTGCAGGTTATATTGAGGCTGTTAAATGTCATAACTAACTCGGATTATGGATTTACTACCAGTGATGCTCCAGGCTTGCTTTGCTGTTTTTATGGTATTACTGGGAATTCCTGTTTTCTAAACCACCCTCATGGTAACACTCAGGACAGCACTGCAGTTTATTTCGGTCTCTCCTAATCTCACTTTAGAAACAGCAGCCATTCCAGATCCTCACTGCCTCTAGATCCTGTTCTAAATCCTTTATTTGACAATCAACCCTTTACAAAACTGCTCTTTTCCTCCTTCTGGCCCATTGTATTCCAGTGGTTCCTGTGGAACCTCCTCCCTCTCTGAGTCAATAAATAGGATTTTATCACATGATACAGGCTTGTTTCAGTTAATAGTGAGCTAGATCTTAACACCTGAAACGACCTGTCCGGTGGTCTGGTGCTGTGGCCTTTCGGTGAAGGTAGATTCTGTCCACCTCCTTCCTCTCCAGGGGGTATTCACCTGAGCAGTTGGCAGCCATTCGATTTCTCCTGTGAGCTGCGTCTTTGGAATCACGTGAATGGTCTGCAGGTAAACCTGAAAAGAGACTAACTTTACAGATGTATTTACCTTGTAATTTGGAGAAAAGATTACAGTTTAAATGGTTTCACCTCCAGGTGTCTTTGGTCTCTGCTGAGTTCAAAGTGGGAAAAGATAATGGTTTGACTGATGACCAGGATATTTGCTTTAAGACTTGTTAGGAGTGGAAATGTGATAGGATTTTTTAGTGGAGAGATGTGTTAAATGTTAGCAAGGGAAGGCCCTCATTTGTAAAATGAAAATAATTGTAGGACCTGTTAATTTGAATAAATGAATTAATATTGTAAAACCTAGGACTGGGGGTATAACTCAGTGGCATGGCATGGCACTTGGCCAGCTTGTTTGAGATCTTGTGTTTGCTTGCCCATGTAAAAAATTTTTTTTAATTGTAAAATTAATAGCTAATGCTTGGCATGTAGTAAGTGTTCAGTAGGTTAACAAATCTATTATTATACTCCATTCCATGTTTTTCCTCATCACACAAATACAAAAATCATGAGTATTTTACTACGTTTGCTTTATCCGTCTGTGTTTCCTTTTGTAAATTGCTGATAATCAAGAACTACTGAGGCTGGGGATTTAGCTCAGTGGTTCCAGCACCTGCCTTGCAAGCGCAGGGTCCCCAGTTCGATAACAACATACCTGGTAACAACTTACCACAATGCTGGGGGTGGTAACTCATGTCCACCAGCAGTCAATACCACATATCACAATGCCAGGCGTGGTGGCTCACGCCTGTAATCCCAGCACTCGGGAAGCAGAGGCAGGAGGATGGCTGTGAGTTCAAGGCTTGCCTGGGCTAAGTAATGAGCTCAGGGCCAGCTTGAACTAGAAAGTGAGACCTGCCCCCCCAAAACAAATTACCTATCGGGGGGCATGGTAGAGCACACCAGTAATCCGAGGACTGGGGAGGCTGAGGCAAGAGGATCACTGCTAGTTTGAGGTTACCCTGGGCTACATATTGCAGGAAAGCCCACCTAAGGTGCCTAATGAGACACTGTCTCAACAAAATAACAACAGCAAAACTACCTATCAAGGTGATCCTTTGTGGTTTATTAATTGGCATAATAGGAAAGAGAGAGGCTGAGAAGCCTTTTATCTTTTCTTTTTTTTCTTCTTGCAATATTAGGGATTGAACATAAGGCCTATTCATTGAGCTGTACTCTAGCCCTTTACATTTTTTTGGTTTTGAGTCAGGGTTTTAATTCTCTCGTGTTGGTCTTAAATTCACAGCCCTCCAGACTTAGCCTTCCAGAGTGTTGAGATTATAGGCACGTGCCATTATGACTGGCTAGAAGTCTTTTTTTTTTTTTGAGACAGGGTCTCGCTTTGTAGTTTAGGCTGGCCCTGAGCTCACTATGTAGCCCAGGCAAGCCTCAAACTCAGCAATCCTCCTGTCTCTGCCTCCTGAGTGCTGGGATTACAGGTGTGAGACACCACACCTGGCACTGTGGTATGTGGTACTGATTGCTGGTGGGCGTGAGTAACCATGCCCAGCATTGTATGTGGTTACTGGGACTCGAACTCAGGACCTTGCACTTGGGAGGCAGGTGCTGGAACCACTGAGCTAAATCTCCGGCCCTAGAAACCTTTTTTAAATGAAAGTAGGGAAAAGTCAAAAAGAATTTTCTTTATAAAAAGGGTATGTAATATTCTTCATCTTAAATGATATGTAAGCTTTTATTAAATGCTTATTTGCTACTTTAAGTGTTGTATATGTATTATCTTTTTAGGTTTTTTTTTTTTAATACTGCATATCAAACTCAGGCCCTTGTGCTTCCCAGGCAGGCATAGCACTGCTGAACTACATCTCTGGCCCTATAGTATCTTATTTAGTCTTCATAACAACCCTCTGAGGTAGAAACTAATTATTACCATTTTATATAGGAGGAAAGCAAGGCACTGGAAAGTAACATGTCTGAGATCACAGAGCTAATAACTGTTAGAGCTGACATTTCTACCTTGAAAGTCTGACAGAAAAATCTGTATTAGTAATTGTAGTAATATATCAAGTCTCATTATTATTTGGACTTAAAATACCTCCTTAACAATTTTTCTTAATAATAGGAATACCAATTTTAATGATAACAGATTATAGTGAAGTTGTGGGATTTTTTTAGAAGTAAATTATCTCAAACTAAAGAATTAAGCCTTGTAAATTTTTATTGATTGATTGGTTGACTGAGACAAGGTCTTACTCTGTTACCCAGGCTGGTCTCCAACTTTGGGCTGGTCATTCCTCTGGCCTTGGATGTGCTGCTGTGTCTAGTTTACAGTTTTTAAATTTGACTGATTTATTGATTCATTGTTGTACTTTTAATTGAACTCAAGACTTTTTACTGAGCTACATCCCAAACTCATTTTTTATTTTGAGAGTCTTGATAAATTGGTCAGGATGGGCTTGGCTTTGCAATACTCCTGCTTTAGCCTCCCATTGAAATGGAATTACAGGTATGTGCCATCATACTTGGAATAAAATTTTTATTTTGATGATGGTAAATCCAAAGTGAAAGTAGAGGAACAAGAACACCAAAAGCTGTTGGTGAGCTTTATAGGCATGTTAGCTAAAAAGGCTGGTTCAGAAGAAAAATATACCCATTTATCAGGAAGATGAGAAAGAAAGCAGGAATATGACTGGTAGAGGGTGTAAAAGACATCAGTAACTTTTTGCCAATCCTTCCTAGGAAGTACACTAACATACACAGGCAAATTAAATCAGAGAGTCAGACTTACCTTATTTTTATTATATTTTTTTTGGTACCAGGGATTGAACTCAGGACCCCATGCTTGCTGGGCAGGTGTGGTACCACTCCCTACATCTCCGGCCCGAGTTGGACAGATCTTCTAGATATACATGGGATTTTTTCCTGTCAAAATAGTGTCATACTGCACACGGTGGTGTTTTCTTGTAGTTTTTGGTTTTGTTTTTTAAACACACTGACTTTGCCCTAATACCCCAATGCTCAGGATTTAGGTCTCCAGTATGATTTAAATCCTGTGCATCAGTGTGGTAAAAGGATGAAACTACAGTGTACAAGAATGTGGAGGCTCAATTGCCAAGTATAGAAAGCACCTGTCACCTAAAGATTCTCCATGAATGTTGCTGGCAAACTGCAGAGATTGTGAGTCAGCCTCTCTGCAGGTTGGATATTAAAAGAGGGAATGGTGAAGGCTGTCACATGGTATGAGATGTCCTGTCTGGGAAACTGGAGTAGTGAGTCATCATAGCTAGGGAAGCACAATACAGACTTATCTAGAAACGGGATCCAGGCTCAATGTATTTGATTTTTTTTTTTTTTTTTTTGAGACAGGGTCTCACTTTGTAGTTCAGGCTGGTCCTGAGCTCACTATGTAGCCCAGGCAAGCCTGGAACTCAGCAATCCTCCTACCTCTGCCTCCTGAGTGCTGGGATTACTGGCATGAACTACCACGCCCGGCACTGTGGTATGTGGTATTGATTGCTGGTGGGCGTGAATCACCATGCCCAACATTGTATGTGGTGACCGCGATTGAACTCAGGACCTTGCGCTTGCGAGGCAGGCACCAGAACCACTGAGCTAAATCTCCGGCCCCTGTATATGATTTTTAGTATAGGTGCTGCTGAAGCGAGCACATGTATATGATTTTTTTAGTCTTTGTCTTCACAAAAACTCTGGACAAGTTTCAACATTGATAAATGGAAACCTGGTAAGAAATCCTCATGTAGAAGTATCTGGAAGTAGAAGTATCTAGATCAAGTTTATCATTGCTCACCTGGGTTTCTTCAGAGCGTGGATTTCTTCATACACACACACCCCTCCCCCATACTGCACTTTAATTTTGTGAAAGTATGAGATAGCTGTGGATCCGGTAGGTAGTAAGGAGTAGTTTGAAAAAAGAAATGGAGAAGAAAAAATGCTCATATCAACATAAATCGTTTCGGGAACTCATAGGTATATCTAGTCTTATAGCCTTCTATTTATTTGTTTGTTTGCCAACCACCTGCATGGTACTCAGGATCAAAGCTGTGTTTTCATTCTTTCAGGTCTGGTTTGTCTAGACTACAGTTCTTCATCAAAGAAATATTGAAAAGGACTGATCAGTTCTCGGGGTTCTAAAACCATGGCTGATGTAAGTTAATGGTGGTTTTTCCATTTAAAAATACTGTTAATCTCTAGATCATTCATTAGTTTTCCTGAACTTTCCAGTTTTTCCAGAACTCTATTAAAGAACCTGTTCCAGTTTTGGATTCCTGAAACAATAAAAGACAGATAGCCCATTGATAGTCTTTCTTCTTCCACAAAAGTGAGAGCAAAAGTGAAATGCCTTGAGAAAAATATAGACATTCTCTACAGAAGTTCTTTCTCTCAGCATATTCCAGTGGAACGGCTTTTTATTTCAGAACTTCATTCCAGAAAAATATATTTCTCTCAATACA
>PVIC010007699.1:0-50202 GCA_004025085.1 Thryonomys swinderianus | reverse complement strand
GAATTCTCTCCCCTGAGAGAAGCCAGGGCAGGTTCTCGCCACCACCAGCCTGGCTACCTCCTGCCCCGCCATGTCACCCCCTGGGTCAGGACCCGGTGTACAGGGACATGGTGGCTCCTGCGGGTCCCTCCCACCCCTGTGAGGGCACCAGGGCTAACAGCCCTCTGCAGCCGCTCCCTGCTTGTTAACTCTGCCTTATTTCACAGCTGACTGCTCCTGTGGAGATCGGCGTGAGGCTGAGCGCCAGGCAGCTGGAAAAGTACTGGGCCATCCTGGAGGCACTGCCCGCCCAGCCTGGTATGAGGAGGGCAGGCGGCTGGGTCTCTGAGGCTTAGGCTGCGCCGGGCCTCCGCCCTCCCTGGGTTCCTGTCCTAGCAGACATCTGAGCCACTCTGAGCACCTGATTTTATCTTTCCCCTTTGTGCTTGAGAACAGCTCCGTCTCTTGGGTGTGCCCCATGTCAGAGGGGCTGGGCCCAGAGCCCAGTCTTCCGGCCCAGCCCATTCCCGGCACCCAGTAGCAGAGGACAGGACAACGGTGTCCCGCCCAGCCCAAGGCCCAGACAGCCCTGGTTCTGTGTCTCCTGCATCCGGCCTGCGCCTGGGGCCTGGCCCAGCGCAAGAGCTACCACTTACTCCTGACCGGCTAGGTCTTGTCTGGCAGACAGCCGCTGATCACCCCTCCTAGTCCAGCAACTGGGGGGCTGGAGGACGTACCGGGCAGGAGAGCTCCTCTCCCGCAGAGCCTCCCACCCCCTCCTGCCTTGGCTGAGGGGGCGGCTTCCTCGCAGATCTGCTGACGCTGCTGAGCTGCAAATCTGTGCTTCCCACAGCCCAGTGACAGTGACAGCTGCCCCAAGACGGCGGCCAGCGGCCGCCCCCACCCTGACGTCCGCAGCACGGCCCTGGCCCGGGACGGAGCTCTCTGCAGACTCCCGTCCAGCAAATAAAGCATGAGATACACAGAGATGCCTCTCTTACATAATATTCTAATTTCCAAAGGGCGAACTCAGGTGTTGGGGAGAAGGGGGAGTGGAATCAAAGGGAACTGGCCATAAATGACGCTTGCAATAGTAGCATGCAAGCGCTAAATTGGAAGTGACCTGAAGTCCCTGGCATGGGAAGGTCTGCATGGCACTGCCATCATGGGCACGCTGAGGCCCAGAGGGTTGGCATCTGATTCTCCACACATAAATCGGTGACAGAGCCAGGCCCGACTCCAGGCTCATTCTGTTTCCCGACTGGCGTGAGGTCTAACGGGCCAAGGGACTCAAGGTCACTGAGTAACTTCCACCCGGCCCTTCGCCCCCCATGAGCCTTTGCGAGAGGGGGTGGTGATATCTGCCTGGAGATCTGGGCGCAGAGGCAGCAGCAGGGCGCAGACGACCGTTATTACTATCACCTTGTGACTACAGGCTCCAGCAAAACTGCACAGCCAACCCACTTATTTCTGCCTCCTAAACAAAACTGGACGCAAAATTTCATTCTGATTTAATTTTATATTAATGAGTGTTCATTTATTCATGAATCGGGGCCAAACAGAGACCACTCCCTCCCTCTGTAGGTTACGAGCAGTTAGACACAGAGCCCCTGGGTATCAGCACCCCAGGGCTGGGTCTGAGCTGCAGAAAGTGGGTGCCAGAGCCAGACCCCACCTCTACGAGGGACCCTGTTCGGGGAGCCCCGAGCGCTCCAGCACCCCCCGCCCCACCCCCCCGCTGCTGGCTCCCCACTTTCCCACCGCAGACTCGTCCTCCTGGAGTCCCAGAGCTCCTGAGAAGCCCTGCCAAGACCGCGCGGGCTGCAGGGGCTCCATGCCGCCCGCGGGAGGAGGGGGCGGGCAGGATCTGCCCTGCGTGCCCGGGGAGCCACATCCAGACCCCACAGCCACCTTTCTCCAGAACACTCTGAGAGCAAAGACCAAGAGGCCCGTCTCTTTCTGTGCAAAAATAAAAAACACACAAAACACAAAACCTCAAAAGAACAAAAGCCACAGAGTTCTGTGCTCTTCCCTGGTCCTCTGCTTCAGTCTGCCCACCACAGCCCCAGAGACAGGCTCCCACACACCCCGCAGCACTGCAACCGTCGCAGGGGGATGCGATCTGTTGGCAATTTGTCTTTAAACAACCTGAATCTGTTTGCTAGCTGGCTAGTTACTTATTTATTTATTTATTTTGAAGACAGGATCTTGTTAAGTTGCCCAGGCTGGGCTCAGGCCTGCCACCCTCCTGCCTCAGCCTCCTGCCTGCACACCCTGCATGGTTTGCATTTTTAAAATGGAAATTGGTTCAGCAAGCACAAGACCCAGGGAGACCCAGGTAATCTTTTGCACAGAAGAGCCCCGCTCAGCTCTGCACACCGCAGCCCGCCTGCCCGGAACCTCAGCCACAGCCTCTGATGTGCTCCCCTAATGAGCCGCAGCAGGGACCCGGCGCCCACCCACATCTGTATGCACAGGCAGGCCACCTCTTCCGCAGGCTGGCTCCTCGCCTTCCTTGTTTTCCTCCTGCTGCCGCTGTTCTATTTCTCACAATCAGCTCCAATAACTCTTTTTTTTTTCTTTTTTTTTCCCAAACGAGCTCCTTCGTTAGTTTCCAGGACAGCAGCCTGGACCACTTACAGGACATTGTGCAGCCCTGGAAGAAATTAAAATGGGGCAGCTGGGGCGGGCTCTGTGTCGAGCTGGAGAAGGCAGACGTGCTCAGCAGAGAAGCAGGGGCGGCACACTCTGATTAGCACCCTAGAGTGAACCAGGAAGCAGCAGGGTCGGGGAGAGGGTGCCCGGGCCGCGGGGCACAGGGCTGCCTCCCCGGCCAGGCAGAGGTTACCCAGCGGCCCTGCGGGGCCTCATAGCTCCCTGGGAGGGGAGAGCAGCGGGGCCTGGGTTGGAATGTTCTTCACCCTTAATAGGACCACAGGTAGTTACAGGGCGGCCCAGACCTCGCTTCACAAGACGAGATGATGAGGTATTTTCTCGGTAACCGTACCGGTGTGATTTCATAATTACCAAGCCATGCGGATTTGCCATGAAATTGAATAGTTAAAAGCAAAGAGTAATTGCCTGATATCTGTACTCTGTAATTTAGTATAATCTAATCATGGACAAAGCCCAAAAGAAAACATTGTGAAAGCATTACATTTTTCTTCATATGCAATTTGTTATTATCGTTGGGTAATGTGTTTCATGCCTCGAAAGGAAACGTCACCCACAGATATCTGTGCAAGTATGGCCGTGAGAGCGAGCGTTCTGTTTAAGTTTTAATAGATTATGACAAGTAGGTGGCATAGCCACCCATTAAACCCACTCTGGCATTTCCCAGGGATTCTGTCGGCCCCCTGTGGGAGGCCACCCCCAGACCTGAAGAGAGGTGACGGGGTGGGGGGGCTGCCTCCTACACAGGCACTGAAATGGCCACCACCACTGTGTGGTTCAAAGGAAAACCAGAAGTTCGGCACAGTGACACATGCCAGCATTCTGGGAGGCTGAGGCAGGAGGATTGCAAGTTTGAATGCAGCCTGGGCAACTTAGATAAAATGTCTCAAAATAAAACATTTAGAAGGGGCTGGGGATATAGCTCAGTGTGAAGGCCCTGGGTTCAATCCTCAATATCACTCAAAAATTTAAAAAAGAGAAAGCCCAGCGTATAGCCCAGGCCCACCGAGAAGTGGACCAAGGATGAGTCCCCAGGTCCCAAGTCCCTGAGCACGTTGGCAGAGCTGGTCAGTGTGCGCGGGGCTTCTGCAGAGGGAGAAGAATGAGAACCCACTAAAAGATTTATGGCCATTATTATTATGAGACTGCTGAGGCTGGAGAGGCCAGCAGGAAGAAAGATACAGAGAGCCAGAGGGGGCTCGGAGCAGACCCTGGCCACCGCTAAGTGCGTGCATGTGGTTACTAAGTGGATGGAGACCCTGCAGCTTGTGTTTCCTCTTTGTCGTTAATAAATCAGGAAGCCTGACTGTGGCCTGAGCCGTGAGCCTTGAAAAAAACGCAGAGTGATAAGAAAGGAGGTTTCCTGCCGGCAGTTGGCTTTGCAATTGTTTTCCCTCTCTTTAAAACAACGCTCTACCCCACAAATAGGCCCAGGGACAGCCAAGCTGAAGACAGGCCAGTGGAGGCGACTCTGAGGTCCCTGAGGGCCGGGGGGCCGAAGGAGACCTCAAGACCAGGCCTCCCAGGGGAGTGTGGATGCTGGCGCAGAGCGAAGTAAAGCAGGCTGCACTCCAGCGAGTCAAAGGGCCTTGGGGGCAGAGCATGTGGCTCCACAAGCAAGGAGATGATCAGACTCTGGAGAAGAAGCCAGCTGTGAAGAAGGCACATGCTCTGGGAGGCTGATGCAGAAGGGTCACAAGTTCAAACCCAGCCTGAGCAATTGGTGACTTTGCAAGTCTCTGTTTCAAAATTTAAAAAAATAATACTAATAAGGGCTGGGAATTGGGCCCCAGCACTGGGAAAAAAAATATTGGAGGAGGCAGACTGGAGCTTCGAGCTCATGAGAGGCAAGGAAGGCCACACCTGGGGGATGCAGGTGTGGTGTGTGAGCCCAGTGGTGCGGCCAGACAGGCCTGCTGCCCTTCAGACCCCGTCAGGCCGCCAGCTGCTGGAAGCCGCCAGCCGCCGTGTGGGCAAAGGGCGCCCTGAGGGGCTGGCTAAGGGCTCTGCGGAAGCCTTCTGGGTTCCGGGGTGGAGCTCCACATGTGTACAAGAGTGGGAGCAGTGGGACCCCGGCTCCAGTTCAGCATGGGTGCTGAGAGCATCGGAGACCCCTCCATGATGGGGCCGACCCCCGCTGTGAAACGGGGCGCCCTGCGCTCTGGCTGAGCACCCGCTCCGGCCTCCTCAGAGCGCACAGCCCGGTGCCCACGGTGCCCACGGTGCCCATGCCCAAAGGCCCCTTCCTTCTGTATTGAACCGCGTAGCTGCAAGGAGCTGCACAAATGTTACCAACTCATTTGTCATGCAAACAGTGCTTGGGAAAGAAATAAAATACTATTATGTGGTATGTGTGTTAGGCAATCACTATATCAATCCCGTGGCATTCCGTGCAAACACAGGCAGCGGAAGGGAAAACAACACTTGGTGAGAGAAATCACACCGCAAGGGAGCAGCTAAGTCGGGGGACGCGAGGCCGAGGCTGTAATTTTCTCGGCGACTCGCGGCCAGCGCTGAATACCCCAGGGTGGAGCCAGGGGCCGGCGGGCCCAGGACGGGAGGGGCGGCGGCGGGGTGCCAGAGGGCCCGCGGGCAAAGGCACAGAGAGACCCCGGGCGGCGGGGAAACCACAGGAGGCGGGAAAGCCGGCGCGGGAGGGTCTGAGCGCCGGAGGAGGCCGCGGCGTGGGAAGAGCTCCGGAGGGGCCGCGGCTCGGTTTCCGCGCACACCGCGTCTCTTCGGCGGGGGCTTCCCGCTGACAGCCTTCCTTCGACCAGAAGCCTCCCCGCTTAGGGAGGGATTGTTTGGCTTAAGTATAAACGGGCATGAACACGTGCCAGGCACCCCCCAAGCACCTTACACCGGCTGCGTGCTCTAGTCCTCGGGCAACCTGGGGCTGTGCTGGCAAACGGGCTAAACGTGTTAATCGGGTACCATGGCGTCTCGGGCGGAGTCTGGAAGTCACACTGGCTCCAGGCAGGACGGCAGCCAGCCCGCGGGCCGCTGGGCCCCGGCGGCGCCCTCAGGGGAGCCCCAGCCCCACCCCAGCCGCCGCCGCCGCCTGCGGGGCCGGTGCCCTGGCCAGTGGACAGGCCCGTCGTGGACAGGGCTGCCGCGTGCGCGGGTCTTCACACAAATCCACCCGATCACACATCGGTCCCGACGCCCGGGGTGGCAAATGATAAGTCTCCCGACTCTTGGCGGCGGCTTGTCTCTAACCATTAAGCAATTCAGCCATTAAATCAACACTTTATTGGATGACCACATGCCAGGGATAGCGCTGAGTGTGGAGGATTCAGGAAAAAACACTGCGTGGCCTAACGCAGCAGGGAAGGGGAGAGGGCGGAGCAAGAGGAGAAAACAACGAAATAATACTCCCAAAACAAATCACTTCGAACCTTCCCAACATGGCGGCTCTAGCGCCGAGCGCGACCTCCTCAGCATGGCCGACCCGTGGGCCCCGTGCAGACCTCCCCAATATGGCGCCCCACGCCGACCTTCTCCTCATGGCGCGCGGCCCCGCCCGCCCCGCCGCGGTCGCCGGCGGGAGCAGTTCCGGGTACGCCGCGCGCCGGGGGCGGCGTCCTGGCCATGGCCGGCCTGTCGGACCTGGAGTTGCGGCGGGAGCTGCAGGCCCTGGGCTTCCAGCCGGGCCCCATCACCGACACCACTCGGGACGTCTACCGCAGCAAGCTCCGCCGTCTGCGGGGCGAGGCCCGGCTGCGCGACCAGGAGCGGCTGCGCGAGGAGGCCCGGCCGCCGGGCCCGGAGCGGCTGCGAGAGGAGGCCCGGCCGTCGGCCCCGGAGCGGCTGCGCGAGGAGGCGCCGCTGCGCGCCCGGCCGGCCGCGGCCACCCCGCGAGCGGAGCCCTGGCTGCCCCCGCCGGCCCCGGGCGCGACCCACCCGGCCGCGGGCGGCTATGGCGACTTCGGAGCCCCAGCGCCCGCCTGGGCCGGGAGCCGCGGCCTCGCTTACGCCGCCCGCTCCGCGCCGCTGCGGCGCCGCGCCTCGGTCCGGGGCAGCTCGGAGGAGGACGAGGACGCACGGCCGCCCGCCAGGCCCACCCCGGGCTCGGGCCGCCGCTGGTGGGCCTCGTCCCCGGCCCTGGCGCGGTCGCCGCTCGGCCTAGGCCCCGACCCGCGCCCGGGCCTGCGGTCCCCGCGGGCGGGCTCTGCGGGAGCAGCGCGGGCTCGGCCCGAGGCGGGGCGGCGGCTGGAGCGCTGCCTGTCTCGGCTGCTGCTCTGGGCCAGCGTGGGGCTGCTGCTCGTCTTCCTGGGCATCCTCTGGGTGAAGATGGCCAAGCCCTCGGCGCCGCAGGAGGCGGAGGACAACAGTACGTTCGCGGCCAACGGGCGCAGGAGGGCGCGGGCGCCACCCAGTTCCCCAGCGCGGCAGCCCAGCCTTCGGGCTCCCAGACCTTGCCGCCCCGCGTCGTCGGCACTGATTCCCGCCTTCACTTCCTCCTGCTCTCCTGCCCGGCCCTCCCTCTAACGCTCCCTCTGAGCCACGTGCTGGAGCAGGTGGCATTCTACTCAGGCCTGTCTTTTTCCTTTTGGAGGGAAAGCCACACCCCCCAGCAGTCAGCCTCAGCCCTTTTTGATTCTATACTCCCCTGATCCCTTGCTCAGTCACACTTTAATGCCCAGCCTAAGGCACCCCAGAGTTCACTGTCTACTGATAAGATGTGGTTGGGGTCCCAGCTTTGCAGCAGCAAAAAAACTCGTTGGTGCCACAGGGCCTTCGTTTCACGGCAGCCCTGGCTGTGGATGAACCTTTTGAGGGCTTAGACGTGACCCCAAGGGGAGCCATTTATCTTGCATACGGCACCCGCAGGACTGTGTCAGGAGGGGGTTTGATCCCAGGCCACTCCCAGCCGTCCATCCACATTACTAGATGCCCCAGTGAGAGCTGTACACCATACACTTGTTACCTGTGTAGCCGAAGATGGGTATGTTTCCCAGAAGAGAAGCTTGCTTTTCTGTGAATGCTGGGCTTTGGTGTAGCAGGAAGCAACATAAAGATCGTTTTGTTCAAAACTGTTAAAAATGACACTCCACCAACTTGTGATAGTCTTTGCAAGCATGAGTGCGATGAGTTCTGTTCCCAGCCAAGGTCACCTTCTGTGCCTAGTAGGAACCGCGGAAGTGCAGGGGAAAGCTGAGCCCTGCCCTAGCAGTGGCGCTGCCTGGACGCTGGGTCTGTGGGGGGCTGGCGTGGTCGCAGGTGGTTGCAGACACGCAGGTGGTTTCTCTGCTGGGAGAGAGCAGTTTATCTGCGAACGGTTGGGCCACCTGTTAGAGGAACTGGCTGTCCAGGCCTGTGCCAGCACTGTACCCAAGCTCCCACGCTGCAGAGTGTGTCACGGTCCTGCACACCGACATGATGACACCGCGGTGGGGTGTACACTGGGACCTACCTGAGTTACCGTTCCATGGTGGCGTCAGTCCCAGCCTAATACACTTTGTTCACCGTAAAACCGTCATGGATGTTAGCTTGTTGAACCTCTGAGCTAAGCAAGGAGGGCCCATTTGATCCCATTTTCCAGATGAGAATACACAAGTTACAAGTTGCCCAGGAACCGATAGCTGCTGGTTTTCAGCTGGAATGAGGATCCAGCTGTCTATATTCTGAACCCAGAATTGAGAAACCCTTGCATTTTGCTCTCTTTATAACCCCTACCCTTGTCAGTGGTGTTTTACTCCCCCTGGGTTTTGAGGGATCTTGTGTTCTCTTCCCCAGCGCACACTTTTTAATCTCTCTGTTTCTTTTCTTGGTCCTAGTGAAATTATTGCCAGTGGACTGTGAGCGCAACACAGATGAGGTGAGTTGGAGCTTCTCTGGCTGCTGTTGTTGTCCCTCCTGAGGATGCGTGCCTCCATCGGGAGATAAACTTCCCAGAAAAAGATAATAACCGGCCCCTCTGCAGGGGGGGCTTCCTGTAACCAACCAGAACCACACTGTGTCCTGTGATGTTTGTGTCAGATTCAGCTGTGGCAGTGAAGGAGCACTTGAAATACAGAGAATTGAGCTCCCAGTGTCCAACCCTGGGCTGTTAGGGAAGCTCTCTCATCAGCCTCACGTCCAGGACTTTGATCTTCTGCCTGAGTTGATCTGGGGAGGGATGAAGCGGCTTGTCGAAGGACCTCAAGCTTCTTGGTGTTAGGAGGAAGGGCTGGCGGTTTCTAAGCATCGTCAGGAGGCCAAACTCTCCACTCTGCAGTCTCCCTGGTGTACGTCAGCAGCTCTAAAAATGCTGTTCTAATTTGACACATCAGAGGGGCTTTGTTTGCAACACATCGTGGATGGAATTGGCCCTCTTAGTCTGTGCTTACCATAGATTTGTTTTATGAAGACTTAATGTTCCTGACAAACAATATTCAGGCGAGGCAAGCCGCCCCATCTATTCATGAATCACACAGGCTGCATTACCAAGGAGCCAGGAGCTGGTGTCCTCAATAGTCTGGGGAAGTTAGGAAGCAGTAAATTTTCAGATCATAAATCCTACCGGGAGGAGTCTAGTGCTGCTGGAGGGCATGACTTAGTAGTCTAATTATTAAGTGTGATCCAGCCCTCCACAGCCCAGAGGCTGGAAAGAAATGACACGTGGCCGCCAGGACACCCCTGCACTGAGAGACTGTTACCCTCGTTAATGAAGGGTGTCCCGCTGCAGATTACCAATTTTGTTTTTCCTTGGCTTCTGGCGTGTCACATTTGGGGGTGTTTTATTAGCATTCATTTATTGCACCCATCCACCAGGTATCTGCTTCTCAGTTGTTTTACAAAAACCGATTCATCAGTTTAATCTGCCTTCCATCATAAAAACTGCAGTGGATGATTAGAGCAAGTGGTCTGGAAACATAGGTGGCTAGAGGGGAAACTCAAATATCGAAGACTCAAAATCAAAAGCAGGAGAGAATAACTTCAGTATGAGTCCTTCTAGTGATGTTAGCTGCGTTTGCCCTTTAATTAGAAAAGGGTTCCCTGGTTTCTGTTCGCTGGTCCTTCGAATCTCTAAATGTCAGGCCCCAAGTAAATGGCACATTTGCTCCCGGGCCCTTTTCAGCGCTGGGCACAGTCAGGGCCCCTGCAGCGAGCCCAGATAGCTGCCTCTGGGTCCTGACTGCAGATGCTCTCAGCAAGCAGAAGCTCCTGCAACCCGCCGGCCAGGCCCAGGGGTCCCACCTGCTGCACCTGACCTTGGGACTGCAGGGCTGGAGCCGCATCCCCTGAGATAACCCAGTGTACTCTTGGCCTCCAAGGTCAGTGGTCCTGGGCGCAGGTGGGTCAGGGCTGCCCGTTGGCTCTGCCGTGGCTCTTGCTGAGTCTTCCTTGCAGGCTCCAGACCCACCCAGACCTGTACAGGCATCTGAGTGTCAGAGAAGAGCCCTTTCCCCCCAGTGCCATTGAAAACTATGACACTTGTGCCTCTCGTGCTGCTGGGGACGTGGGCACAGGCAGGAGTGGGTATGTTGTCCCCAGCAGGCCACGCTGCCGCCCGGCATCTGTGTGCCCTGTGGGTGGTGTCAACCGGCTGAGTGGTGTGGAGTCCCTGCTCGGGACCCCTGGGTCTCCTAAATTGACAAGGGCAGCAGTGATGACGCCTCCCTCCCTGGAAGTTGTCACCATGCCACCGCCCTCCTGCTGGCAGGAGACTCAGGGCAGGGTCAGAGGCCTCTAGAAGCTGTTCCTGCATTACTGCATCTGCTTGTGGCTCGGACTCCACCGTGACCCTGTCCTCAGCACGGCACAGAACTGATCTCTGTTTTAGGTCCCGAGCTGCCTCTTACTATGAGGGCTGCTGACAGTGGGGGAGGCGGGAAGGGGCAGGCACACCCTACTGACCCTGTCTTGTGCCTTTCAGTTCTGCCAGGCCAAGCAGAAGGCGGCCTTGCTGGAGCTGCTGCACGAGCTCTACAACTTCCTGGCCATCCAAGCCGGTGAGTGGGCCGCGCCTGTCCCAGGAGGCTTGCCTCCCGCCTCCCTGCCACACACTTTCTATAAGCCTTGTGTTGTGTAACAAGCTCTTCAGGGGCTCAAGGGTACTGGCTGGTGCACAGGCCTTTTAGCAGACGTCCCCATCTCGCCCCCTTAGGGCTCGAGTTGTCGGAAGGGGGAGGCCCCAGGTCTTACCAGGGCCTGTGTCTTTCACTCTGACAGTCCGCTGACTCAGGAGAGGCCCCGTGCCCATGCAGGAAGCCAGTGGCGGCACCATCTGGTTGGAACCCTGTTCCTCCCGGAGCCCATCCCCTCTGTGGTCTCTGTGCTGTGTTCTTGGCCATACTGTCCTCAGGGAGGTGCTGTCCACACCCCTGAGTGCCCGCCAGAAACCCATCAGTGGGTGCCCACTCTACCTGGTGAACTTGTGCCTATGCCTGGAGCTCAGAGAGGTTGCAGTGCTTCCCCCACCCCCGCATCTGTAGGGCTCTCGGGAGCACTTGGGCACAGTGCACGCGAACATCCAGGCCGTGGCACAGGAAGTGGAGGACAGGTAGCAGAGGTCGGGCAGACTTGACCTGGGCCCTGTCTCTTGGGCATCCACTGAGATGCAGGGATTCGTGATGCCTAAAGCCCCAGCCAAGAGGGCCTCGCAGAGAAGAGGAGCCATGACTCCTGCTCGTGTCCGTGTTGTCCTGGGCACCCTGCACAGGGCCGCGGGCCTGGGTGCTGATGGTCTGGAGTCAGTCGCCGTCCAGGGGGACCCCTGGTACCAGCGTTGCCTGGAGCTTAGTGGAAATGCAAAGTCCATTCCAAGCCCCATCCTCACACACTGAGTCGGAACCAGTACTTTAACAGAACCCTGGGGATGTGAGTGCTCCCGGCTTGAGGATTCCTGCTCTGCAGTAGACCCAGGGGCTGTTTCTCCTCTACCCTGCCTTCCATGTGGGGTCCCAGCCTACCCCTGGGTCTGCTGCTCCTTGGCCAGCCTGGCAGGGGCAGCCGTGAGGACATAGGGCTCTCCTGACAGGCCAAAGGGCCACACCCTGCGCCCTGCTCCAGCAGTGGTCAAGACAGGGTCTGCGCCCCAGGAGAGTCTGCCCCCGCCTGTCGCTGAGGCGGAGCCGCATGCACACATGTGCAGGACCGGAGAGGCGGGCGAAGCAGCAGCTTCCCGAGGGAGTGGCACAGGGTGAGGGTGGGGGTGCAGCCGGGCACAGCGGGTGGCTGTGGACACCAGGCCACCAGACCAGCGGGGAGGGCTGTGAGCTGGGGGGAGGGCCGCCGCCCCGGGGTGCAGTGTCATTTACACAGCCAGGTGAAAGCTTTATTGACAAAGCCTCTGGATTGGAGAGAGGACAGGGGAGCAAGCGGGAGGCCCTGAAGCAGTCAGGGTGGAGACAGGACGGCAGAAGCCACCGTGGTCTCCGGGGACACGTAGGATCGAGATCAGCCAAAGAGCGGAGGACAGGCTGCCGCTCACTGCAGAGAAAAAGCAGAAGGTGACAGTGTCACCTTCCACCTCTCTCCCTGCACGGCCACAGACGGGCGTCCTGGGCCACGCTGGCCTTGGAGTCCAGCCACTTGGCCCCACGAGGGGATGGAGGCTGAGGGCTCAGGGCTGGGCAGGGCTAGGTGGAAAGCAGCTGCCACCCAAGGCCCCTGGGCAGCCCCTGCGGAGCTATCATGGCCATCTCTGCCCAGGGCCAGTCTAGACAGTGGGCTCGGCCATCTATGTCCCAGCCCGCGTCCTGATCAGAACCCCTGTGGTGCCCACAGCCTCCTGCCTACCTTTTTCCCAGGCTGTGTTTATTCATAGTGCCTTCCGGTACCTTCTAAAGCTGTCTGTCTGAACCTTTTTGGGATCAATTGCAAACAGACCCTGGTATTGGGCAGCCTCTTAGTCATTTGATGCAAATTGCCACACTGCTTTGCAGGTCAGGCTTTAATGATCTGGAATCGATCCAAGCTAAGTGGCTTTTGATCTTGCTGCAGAGTGAAGATGCCCCACAGAAGCCAGGAGCCGCCAGCCACACGCTCCCTCCCGATTAGGGCTGATGGCTTGATTCTCGCCACATTTTTAGTCCCTTTCAGAGCAATTCTTCTTTCACCTCTTCTCTGTTTGAATGTGTCTTTTTTCTCTTAGGTAATTTTGAGTGTGGAAATCCAGAGAAGCTAAAAAGCAAATGTATTCCCATTCTGGAAGCCCAGGAATACCTAGCAGTGAGTAGGCTGTGCGCCTCCCTCCCCAGGGCCGGGCTTTGTTACTGAGCCTTTAAGCCCTGCGGGTTTTCCCTTTTTGTCTTGTGTTTGCTTTGTGGCTTTTGGCTTCTTTCTTTTTTAAAGCTTAGTGGACTGTTAGGCGACCTAAGATAAGGTGGCCACGGTGGGCACTGGGTCCGCCAGCTGCTCCCTCCTGCCCTGCCGCCTGTCACCAGCCGCGTGATGGCTACCGGCTCCCTTTTCCTTTCTTTTCTCATGTGCGTGTGTGTGTGTGTGTGTGTGTGTGTGTGTGTGTGTGTGGTACTGGAGGTGGAACTGAGGGCTTCTTACTAAGCCGTGTGCCCCTGTCCATCCTACTCTCCTTTCATTTTTATTTTTTGAGATAAGATCTCAGTAAATTGCTCAGTTGCCCAGGCTGGGCTTGAACTCAAGATCCTCCTGCCTCGGCCTTCAGATGCTTGGATTACAGGTGTACTCCTCCACGTCCAGCTCAGGCTCCCTTTCAGAAGCGCTGTCCGTGCCCCCCTTTTCTCATCCCCCTTTCCGTGCTGTCAGGGATCGTGTTTAACTTGCCCGTTCTCTCGTGGTTCTGTGCAGACCCCTCGGGTCCGCTCAAGTTCTCACATGACTCCAGCTGGTGGAATTATGGAAGTCTGGAGCCAGCAGGAGCCTGCGAGGCCAGGTCCATTTGCACTGTATAGAGGAGGAGACGAGGCTGGCCTGGGGCTGCGGGAGGACTCACGGCCCAGGAGAGCTCTCCAGCCCACGCCATCTTGCCCTTCCACCCCGGGCACCGGGCACGGCCTCTCTCCAGCCCCAGAGCGGCCCCTGCTGCGCCCAGGCCCGCGCTGCTTCCCTGCCTGGGCTCCCGGCCCTCGCCGCCTGCTTTCGCTGCAGATTTCTCCCCTGCCAGTGTCTGCGCTGTGGCGGGTGGGCCGGGAGAGGGTCCCTCGTCCAGCCTGGGGGTCGTGGTCCGGCTGCTCTGCAGCGCGCGCTAACCCCTCCCCCGCAGAACGCGACCAGCAGCTCCTCCGCCAAGTTCGAGGCGGCGCTGACCTGGATCCTGAGCAGCAACAAGGACGTGGGCATCTGGTGAGTGTGCGGAGCCCGAGGCCGTCCTCAGCCACCCCTGCCCGAGCGTGGGGGAGGCGGCCCCGGCGCGGAGTCCGCAGCGTCAGGGTGCCAGCCGCGTCCCAGCCCGCCCTGCCTCGGCGCCCCATCTGCCCCTTCTTGTCCACCTCAAGGGATTTGCTGTGTTGTGTTTCTGCGCTTCCTCTCCGGGGGTGTGTTTTCATTTGTAGACGGAGTGATTCTGTAGCTTCCTTTTACCGAGTATGGAAATTGCTTGGGAAATACTGGATTTGAGTCTGACCAAGCAGTTTCCGCCTCGCTTTTATCACGGGCAAGTGCTGTTAGCAGAGATAGCAAACCCTTTCAGGAGGCTGAAAGGCGCGGGCAGCTGTTCCTCCGGGGAAGGGTGCCCAGCCCACAGCCTGGCGGCCCCGGGGCCTGCACGGAGGGGCGGGCGTCACCTGGCCCTGCCTGCGCCTCGAGACCTGCCCGTCAGGGTCTCTGCTGGGCTCCAGCTCTGATATGAAAAGACACTCTAGGGTTTTGTTCGTTTCCTCTCTAATCCGCACAAATTACTAATTCCATCAGCCGCGCACCCAGCAGAAGCCCCTGGAGTAGCACAGCCTCAAGCTCACTAACTGGATGCGCAGCACGATTAAAATTCACCAGCTTACAGAACAGCTGCCCTCAGTGGCTGAGCGATTTTCCTGTGTTAGAAAAGCCAGAGGAGAATACGGATTTTCTCCTCCACGGCGCCTGAGAAGCCAGTAACGCAGGAATGATGACACCAGGCGGGAGGCGGCTGAGCTCCTCAAAGGGCCAGCATTCAGATCAGAGTCCAGGCCGCAGCCTTCCAGGGCGTGACCCCGAGCCTCTGTTCCGGACGAAGGCTCAGGTGTCCCTGTCCCCGCGGCCCCCTGCCGCCTGGGCTCCATTGGCTTCGAGCCTCATGATGCCCTGTGATCTTTACACTGACTCAGCTTCCACGGCCGCCCGTCACGGAGCAAACGCGCCACCTCCCAGACTGTGTCTTCAGTCCTTGCCGTGCAGTCGCAAAGCCAGTGATTCAGTAAACATTTCCATCTCTCTGTGCTGGGAGGTGGGAATCCAATTTACAGTTTAATCTTCTGCACGCTGAGAGAGGCTGTCAAAGACCCGACAGAGGGGGACATCGCTTTAGCAGTAGGGGTTCGAGCTTGCTGCCATCTTGAAAGCTTTCTTCTTTCTAAGTAGCCAACGTGGGAAGTTTCTGGAAAGAGCACAAGCAGGACAGCAGGCGCGCTCTGTAAACGCATCGGGGCCCCGCCTCGTCCTCGCCTCTGGCTCCTCCTCGGCCCTCCAAGCTCTCGGTGCATTAGAGCCCTGTTCCTGTCGCAGGTTGAAGGGGGAAGACCCTTCCGAGCTGGTGACATCGGTGGACAAGGTGGTGTGCCTGGAGTCCGCCCGGCCCCGCATGGGTGTGGGCTGCCGGCTGAGCCGCGCCCTGCTCACCGCGGCCACCCACGTGCTCATCTTCTTCTGGTGTAAGTCCCCGAGTGTGAGTGTGTGCACCGCGCTCTCGGTGTAACACAGGAGACGAACGGGCAGCCTCTGCCCCGCTGTCTTCTGTCCTCGAGAGATCGGTGGCGGAGCCTCAGGATAAGCGGAACTGTCCTTGACGCGGGCTGGGGGACATCAGCCACCCCGAGCATCATCTGGGCAGAGGCACAGCAGGGTCCTGACCTGCTTTTACTCCCTGAGAAGTGCAAATGTCTCCCGAGAGAGCGGGATGGGTGTGGGTGCTGGGCTGGGGAGAGAACAGGTCTCCTGTCCAGCCTCGCGAGCCCGTGAACGGGGGCCTCAAGGTGCCTCTGAGGCGAGAGGCCGCAGCGCAGAGCCGCCCGAAGGCCCGCGCCACCGCACTCGCCGCCTCCCCCTCGCCGCCAGGCAGGCTAGAGATCATTATCGGCGGCAGCATCTCGAATACAAAGGGCTGGCGTGTGTGTCTGTATGTGGGAAGCGCGGTCCTGCTCATAGGGGATGAGATGAAAGCCGCAGCGTGCGGGAGGGACAGATCCGTGTGGCAGGCACAGTGGCGGGGACGCTGGTGACTTCATAGCCTGTCCCCCCCTGCCCGAGTCCTTGTCTTCCTGCCACTGGGCAGGTCCTCTGCTGGCAGCACAGCGTCCACCCACAGGGGCTCTGACGGAGGTCTGAGCAGCCGGGGCGGCCCAGGGACTAACGGCGCCCTGTCCACCAGGCCTGGCCTTCCTCTGGGGGCTCCTGATCCTTCTGAAGTACCGGTGGCGGAAGCTGGAGGAGGAGGAGCAGGCCATGTACGAGATGGTGAAGAAGATCATAGGTGCGTGCTCCCCAGGCCAAGGGCGGCCAGCGCCTGCGGGGCCTCGCCTGAACCGTGTTCTCCTGCAGATGTGGTCCAGGACCACTACGTGGACTGGGAGCAGGACATGGAGCGGTACCCATACGTGGGCATCTTGCATGTGCGCGACACTCTCATCCCGCCACAGAGCCGGTGAGTACCCCGCCAGCAGCTGGCCCCACGGAAGGAGGGCCCCACTGGGCAGGCAGGACACATGAGACGGCATGGCAGGCCTGCTCCTCTGCAGATGCTGCTCAGGCCAGCTGTGGACACCGCCGCTGAGGCTCCAGCTTG
The DNA here is from genome assembly GCA_004025085.1 of Thryonomys swinderianus. Taxonomy (NCBI): domain Eukaryota; kingdom Metazoa; phylum Chordata; class Mammalia; order Rodentia; family Thryonomyidae; genus Thryonomys; species Thryonomys swinderianus. Next base: position 33,668 of record PVIC010007699.1, on the reverse strand, counting down.
GAGGGCAGGACAGGCCCGGAGTCACAGGGCCTGGGCGCAGGAGAGCTCTGGCACCTCTGCGGCAGGCCAGTCCTTGTGTCCATGGGGCGGCGGCCAGCAGCAGCTAACAAGTGTCTGCCTTGCTGCGGCCATCAGGGGAGTGAGCTTCCTTTTACCCTAACAAGCAAGAGCAAACCCTCCCAGGAACTCCCGGGACCCCTGCTCGGGTCCTGTCTGTCTGCGAGCCCGTTTCCATGAAGGAGAGGGCTCTTTCAGACTTCCGTAGCTGACTGGGCAGAAGACCCCCAGCGGCTGTCCTGCAGTCACTTCCCCCAGGAGAACACTCAGCCGCCGAGCAGTCTGGCCGCGGCCCTGACCCTCCCACGCAGGCCGCTGCTGGAGTTGGTGGTGGGTGGGGCGGCTCCAGGGCTCCTCCCAGCGTCACCTCCGGTGGGTGGGGGGCTCTGGCCACGCCATCACCTGCTGGGCAGCGGAGCGCGGCACCTGGCCCCCCAGCTCCGCCCACCACTCAGCTGTCCTCACCGCCGCTGCCGGGAGACGGGGCCAGCGCGGACCCAGGAAGAGGCACTCCGCGTACCTCGTGGCGAGCGGCGCCTCGATCTGTGTGGACATTTGGGGAGGCCAGAAGGGCTGAGCTGGGAGGGTCTGCGTGAGCCAGGAGGAGGCTGTGGGTGGGCCGTGGGGCGCTCCACGTCCCCTTAATCCCTGACCCAGCCCGGGGTCTCTGTGTGACCATGGGCCGTTCGCCCGGCCTCTCACAGGGAGACGCGGGCATGGCCTGCAGAGACGGTGGCGAAGGGGCTGCCCCTGTCGGTGCCACTGAGCTCACCAGGCGTTGTCTGGGAGACAGCAGCCTGCCCTGCCTGCTCCAGAGAGGATGCCGCCCGACAGGAAGCAGGAGCTGGGAGGGGACAGGGTGCCGAGCAGGTGGCCTCGGGGCCGGCGGTCACTGTGCACAGGCAGAGCCGTGGCCACACTCGGTTCCTGAGACACGCTGTGCGGGCAGCGCACCCCGGTGGGCAGGGAGAGCTGCTGCGCACACACCCCGAGGCCCAGCCCACTCTCCCAGGCCAGGCTCCGCCCAGGGCCCCTCAGTGTCCCCCCGAAGCAGCGGAGGCCTGTCTGAGAGGCCCCTTTGGAGGGAAAGCGGGGCTGCGGCTGCGGCTGCGGCCGGCTCTGGGCTCGTCATTACCTGCGCGGGGGCAGCACGCTGGCTCCTCCAGCCTGCGGGGGGCACGTCCCTGTCCTCGGGGCTCGGTCCCCAGGGGAAGCCTCTGCGCTCTGCCTCCTCTGTCTGCGTCCCCTCTTCTGTGAGGTCGTGGGCAGTGGTCCCCCGGCCTTCTCGCCCACTCGGGGGGTGTCTGGTCCTCCAGCCCTGCCCAGGCCTTCCCGGCGGCCCTGCTCCTAAGACTGGGTCTCTGCTTGGATGCCCCGCTTATCCCAGGCCCCTGGCGCTGGGACTGGACCCGCAGCCGCGGCCACTCTGCAATTGGCCCCCAGGAGGCCTTGGGAGGCAGCTGGCTGGGCAGTGGGGCCCCGAACGGGGTGGGATGCTGCCAGGCCCAGGCCCAGCATGGCCTCTCCCCTCAGGAAGCCGAGGAGCCCTTGCTCTGCCCTCCCGAGTGCCTGGCAGCCCTCCCTCCGTGCATGAGGGCAGAAGGGCCAGTGCAGGCCCAGCCTGCGCCTCCCCTGCCGAGCCCGCTGCCTCCCTCCTTGCAGGAGGCGCATGAAGCGGGTGTGGGACCGCGCCGTGGAGTTCCTGGCCTCCAACGAGTCCCGGATCCAGACGGAGTCGCACCGCGTGGCGGGGGAAGACATGCTGGTGTGGAGATGGACTAAGCCCTCCTCCTTCTCGGACTCGGAGCGATAGGCCCACCAGGGCCGCTTCCAAGCCACGTCCCGACGCCTGGCCGGGCCGGCCGGGCCTCTGGTGCTGCCTTCACGCACACTTGCCTTGACTGCTTCCCCCAAGGCGGGGAGCTGGGCACAGCCTGGCCCCTGCGCCCGCTCTGCGGGCAGAAGAGGGGAGAAGGGCTTGTTCTCCGCAGACAGAAAGCCACGGGGCAGCGGCTGTCGGGCTGCACAGCCAGCGGGAGGCTGGGCCAGCGCTGCCACCAGTGGCGACCTGGGTGGGCAGGAGCAGGGTGGGGGCGGGGCCCGGGGTTGGTCCATGTGCCTTTGGCTCCGGGTGTTCAGGGGCAGGGAGGAGGCCTGGCCTCTGCCCGGCGGGTGCTTTCGTCCTCGTGGGGAAGGTGCTAGAGTTAGAGCTGGCGACCAGGGAGCTGTCCACAAGACCGGACCCCAGGTCCAGGGGCAACGGTGGGAAGTTGGGCCACGGTGCTCCAGGGAGCATCTCAGAGGCTGCGGTCTCGCACCAGACCTGTGCCAGGCACTGGCTGCAGCAGAGGGATGCCAGTTGTAGGGCACTGGGGCTCCTGCTTGTCCTGGACCAAAGCCACCACGTTTTTCTGAGACGGCGTCCGCTCCCTGCCCCACCGCTCTGGCCAGGCGGTATACTGCGGTGGCTGCACAGTGCCCCCTGCCGGCCGCTGGGAGCGGTGCGTGCCTGCAGCCGAGGACCTCAGGGCTATTTCAGCGCCAGCCTGGCCTAGGCACAGCGAGGAGCTCCGGGATGCCATCGGTGGCCTCCGGAAGGCTGGGACCGCCCCTTTTTGGGCAGATTGGAATTTTTGTCTCCTTAATAAAGCTCCAGTCTCCCTCATTTGAGCAATACTCTCATTTCCTCTATGTCTGGTCATTGGTGGGGCTGGACGCTGGCCCTGTCAACACAGCTAGGCCGGCCAGGTTGGAGCACCACGACAGGCTTCATGTCAGGGTGGAAACTGTGGACAAATAAACTATTTATGAACCATGGACGCGTTTCTCCGAAGTGCTCTCCCTCTCCCCTAAGCAGTAGAGTGGGGGCACCCTCCTACCTGGGCAGAGACCACCCGTTTGGGACGGAACTCGGGTGCCAGCAGTGGGCCCAGAGCGCCTGTTCCCTGCTTCCCGGCTGCCTCTACCCTCCTCCAGCACAGGAACGGAAGAGCAGAGAGGCCGGCGGGCTTTCCCGCAGCTGACCACATCCCTTGAGGAGGCTTCTAACCCCGGCCCAGCCGTCGAGGCCACACATGGCCCTCCTGGCGGGCGCAGAGAAGCCGTGGCATCTGCGCTTGGGGCCAGGGTGCAGACGGAGCTTGCTTTGGCAGGCCCAGGGCCAGGCATCCCCGGGGCAAGGTGGACTCCAGCTAGGCCTGCGGGGCTCTGGCAGCCGCGGCCACCTTTCTGTGCACACCCAGCCCCCGTGGGTGCCCTGCCCCCCACACCCGCGGGGCCTGGGCCAGGTGGACAAGGAGCCCCTCACGCGGCTCAGGAAAGGGCCCCTCCTGTGTTCTCAGCGGCGCCTCCCCCACCTGTCGGCTCGGCACTGCGGGGCAGCCGTGAGCCACGTGGGACACAGTCCACGGCCCCGCCTCACGCGGTGTGGGCGCCTCTGCCCAGCTGCGAGGCCTTGCCTGGCTTCTAAGCGTCTCTGGGCCGCCGCAGCCGGTGGGCTCTGTCCAAGGAGGCCGCTGAGGGCGCCTGAGCAGGAGCCCGACTGGGAAGTCCCGCTGGCTCTGCCCGAAGCCCTTCCGGGTGCTGCATGCCACAGACCTGTTTTTCCTCCTGACGTCCAGCCCCGGTGGGCAGCAGAAGAGCAGCGCTCTGGGTGAGGATGGAGCGGCGCAGCCCACCCATCTCGGCTGTGCCGTCGCCCGGGGTGGGGGGCGAGCGGGGCTGTCCGCCCCCGTCTCACTCACCGCGAGTGCAGCGCGGCAGCTGAGCCTTCAGGAGCGCACCGCTGACTTAGGTCCTCACACGCTGCCCTCGCTGAAGGGCACATGCGGACTCGGGCTCACGTTCCGGAGCTGTCGCCCAGAGGGGACAGGGAGCACTCGCTTCACCCGCCTGTTCCAAAGCAGCCCTCCCCGGGCAGCCAGACAGCTCTCTGTCACTAGGGAAGGCCTGGTGACGAGCCTGGAGGCCGGGCGCCGCGGTGTGCCAGGTACGACCGAAGCCGCTGGCAGCATCGCTGTGTCCCCAGCCTTCGGTGGCGGGACTTGGGCCACGTCACTCTGTCCCAGGAGCAGAGAGTGTCCAAGAAAGGTTCGGCACCAGCTGACGATGCTGGGACTCCTGCGCTGGCTCCGTGTGCCCAGGCCTCTGGGGCCCGAAGCCTCTGCTCAGGCCGGCCTGTGTCGCCTCCCCCGTGTGAGGTCGCAATTCTGCCCCCACCATGCGCGATGTGCGTCCTCTGGCCTCCACCCTCCTCCTCCTCCAGGCCCCTGGCTCTGCCCCCTCCAGCCGTCAGCTCCCCAGGGCGAGTGTGCCCAGCGCGCCCCTGCTGGCCCTGGGTGAATAGTCAGAGCTCGTGAATGCAAACCCCGCCCAGGAGGAGCCAGCAGTGACTGAAGTCCGAGCTCCTCTGGTTTCTGCCCACACGGTTCTATTTCTCTCTTAACCTGAGTGATCTTGGTGACTCACCCACCCACCCACCACCCGGGGCCGGTCTCCCGGAGGGGTCCAGTCCGGGTCCCAGGAAAGGGTGCCACCCAGAGGGGCACAAGCTCTGACCGGAGACGGGCGCGGGCGCCCAGCCCGGACTGGAGAAGGTCTCGGTCACCCGGCCCTGTAAACACGCCTGCACCGTCGGGGAGGCCTCCGTGTGTGTCAGCCCCGCCGGTCCCGGAGAGGGAGGCTTGGCGCAGGCTGTCGCACCCTAAGGAGGTGACGGGCTCTTTCTCCCGCCGACGGGGCAGCCCAGGTCCTGCCACCTGGACGGACGGGCGCGCGAGCATGGACGGCACAGGGCCCCAGGCGGGGACAGCCCTGGGCTCAGCCTGTGCCGAGCTCGGGTGGAGGAGCGACCGCTGTGATTACAGCCCCGCTCCGAAAGTGCTTCTCTTTCAGGAGACAGGGGAAAGTACAGTCATTTTCTTCAATGAAAACAGGCAACAGAATTCCCTTTGCCTCGTTCCCCTTGCAATTAAGTCCTTCTCTGCAAATGAAATGATTTCGTTTTCATGGGGACTCATTTAAACGCACTGGAAGGACCGCTGAACTTTTTGATTGCAAACACCAGCCTGTAAGAATCCGGCAGCGGCGCCAGGCCAGTGAGGCGGCCCTGCCCAGAGAGGTGGGCGTCCGGCAGGGAGCAGGCTCTGCCCCGCACGACCCCAGCTCAGACCTGAGCCGCAGATCGAGCCAGCAACCTCGGCAGCCTCCGACACCCCAACAACGGCTGCGGGCCGAAAATACGACTCACTGTTTCCCAATCCTTTCACCAAAAGGGGGGCCTCTTTCCTGAACCCTGAGTCTGGCTGGGCCCCTGGCCGCTCTGTCCGGTGGGGTGTGGCCATGAGGACACCAGGGGTGCCCCCCGGGGCCTGGAGAGGCTTTCCTGCTCGATCTCTGCCCAGTGCGCCCTGGGCCACCATAGAAAGATCCTTCCACTGTATGGGGCAGACCAGGTAGGAACAGGTGGCTGGCCAGGCCCAGCACTCCCGGGCCTCCCAGCTGACACCGCAGATGTGACTGAAGCCATCTGTGGCAGCCTCAGTTCCTCGGAGGGTAGGCCTCCCGCCCAGCCTGCCCAGACGGTAGAATCATGAGGAAATACACAGAGACTGTTTTAAACCACTAAGTTGCCTCATCATTACAACGTTTTAATTGGCGTTCATTCAGCCTCACAAGAAGACAAAGATGGTACCAAGGGTTCCCAGGTAAAATTTGCCCCATTTCCCCTCGTGGTGACATCCCACTAGGCTTCTTCAGGGCGTCACAGAAGAAATAGAGCTGGACACAGCACCCAGCAGAGGCTCTGCCAGGTGTCCGCAAGATCACGCGCACAAGTGTGAGGGGCATGGTATGGGCCTGCCCCGAGAGGAAGGGGGGAAGGAGAGCCAGCCGCAGCCTTGGGGGTCGGGGGCCGCCGTGGGGGCCAGGCCTGGCCCGGCGCTCCTGGGTCCCATCAAGCACAGGACCCCAGGGGACGGGGTGACACTCCACATGGGACTGTGCAGCGTGGGGACTCGGGGTGGCCCTGTGGGACACAGATGGCCAGGGTGTGGGTAGTCACAGAGGCCTCCTGTTCAAACACGGGCACAAGACCAGGCTCCCTGCACCCCTTGAAGTTAGGCACAGCTGAGGACGTTTTGCCAAGGCTTGTGAACGGAAGTGACACATGGCGCTTCTAGGCAGGAACGTCAAAAGCTTGCCACAAACTTTTCCCTTGGCTAGTGTGACCTGCTGCCAGGGCTGCTGCTTGGCCCGGGCCTTGGGGTGAGGCCAGGGAGCCGAATCCCCACCTCCTCCCCTACACCCCGTGTCACCCGCCACCATGCGCCCAGGACCGTTTGTCCCTGCAGCTCTTGCCTGGCCTCACTGACTCTGCAGGTAACGAGCTGCTCCTACCCTCCCTGGGGTCCCCACTGAGGCAGGGGGTGGGCCTGAGCCCCGCGCCCACATCCAGTGCTCGGAGGCCAGGCAGACTAGGAGAGCCCTGGAGGTCTGCCCAGGCCCTGGGACTGGCGCTTCTAAGACTTGTTCGGGACCGGGCAGTGTCTGCAGGCCACAGCAGGGAGGGCCGGGGACGGCTGGACGTTTCCTGGCAGCTCCCTCTGTGTGGTTACCGCGGAGACAGCAGGAGGATCGAGACACGGTGCCCGCAGGTATGTGGGCAAGGAGCACCTGCGCCCCACGCAGACAGCAGCTGCAGCCATGGCACTGAGGACATCTGGCCGTGTCTTACCTGCCTGTGAGTCCAGCAGGACGAGAAGCCGAGTGCGGGCGGCTTAACCCCAAGCTGATTGGTGGGAGAGGCCAGAGGGTGTGCAGGGCAGGGTGGTGTCTCCAGAGTGCGCATGTCCGGAAGCCACACTCATATACAACTGCTGGGTGCAGGGCCCGCGCGCCACTGGGATCCCCGAGGAGACTGAGCAGGTGAGAGGGCAGCACGCACACGTGCACACACGCATACACACACACATACACGTGCACAGGCCTGTGCCCCAGCCGCCGACTGGGGACCCGCTCAGGACCAGCGTGCTCTACGTACTTCACGGGACCCGCAGACGTCACGCAGCTGCGGGTGACGGGGATCTAGAGAGCAGCTGGCGGCCAGAGCCGGGGCGGCCCTGATGGGAACGGGACGGGACACACTTACTCCTGCAGAGCGCTGGGGAGAGTGAGGCCCCAACAAGCCCAGGGCCCCTGTGCTTCCCCAGTGGGTGCTGCCCCTCCCCCATCCGGGCACGGGCTCTCGCCCTGCCAGGCTCCGGGGCACCCGGGTCACAGCCCAAAGCCTGTGGAACAATCCCCCAGCCCACACCCCAGCCTACCTCGTGCTTCCCCTGTGAGACAGAGGAGCCCTCTGCTGCCCCGGAGGCTTCCTAGAGGGCACTAACCCGGCCACAGGGCCTGGGGCCAAAGTATGTGGTGCCTGGTGCAGCCGGGATGGCAGAGGTAGGAACTGGCTCTCGAGGGGACGTGGGGGTCGTGGCAGGGCGACATGAAGTCTGCTGCACAGCCAGCAGGGACTGTGGGTCTGAGCCCCGCGTCCTGGGCCCCTGACTTCCCACCAGTGGCTTCACGTTCCCCACTCTGTAGCGTGGGGCTGTCGCAGCCCCATCCCGTCCCTGAAAGGACTGGGGATGTAACAGCCCACGCTGGCGCTCGCGTCTGCTGCTTCCACACGTGGCTTCGGAGTGCTGGGCAGACCACGTGCGGAGGGGCCGCTCCGGAAACTGCAGGAATTAGAGAGCTTGCTTGGGACAGGATCTAGCGATGCCGGCCGACCCCCTCTGTCCAGGTGACCCTCCTCCCTCGGCCGCGCAGGGACCTGGGCTTATCCGTGAACCCGGTGCCGGCTCACACAGCACGTCCCAGGCAGATCCAGCCCTGCCCGGAGTAGGCTGCCCGCTGGCTGGCAGCGGGCACACACACTGGGCCTGGCTGCCCTTCTTCAGGGCAGAGTCCCTGGCTGCAGCCCGCATGTCACCCAGAATCCTGGAGCGGGCAGCTGGGCGTGGAGGCGTCAGGGGCACCCGCAGAGGAGCACGTGGCAGATCCTGGTCCCGCTGTGGGACGCAGGGCTCCCATGGCCGCCCTCGCTCAGCCCAGAACGCTGCAAAGCCGCAGGCTCAGCCTGGAGGGAGAGCCAGCCTGCCGTGCACAAACGGCCCCAGGCAGGCCATGGGGCGCACCCCAAGGGCTGAGCGTAAAAGGACTCGGCACCCTGGACGTGCGGCCTTCTGGACAGAGGCCCTGCGGGAAGGTCAGGTGTGAGAGCCTGGCACTCGGACTGCACCCTGAGTTGGGGCGGAGCTCCTGACAGCCCCTGGCAGGGTCTCTCCTCACAGGGCCATCGGCCTCTGCCGCTGCGGCTCGGTTTCCCAGAGGCCTCGGCACACGGCCACCCCCCTCACAGGGGCCCTCGGGTGCGTGTGGCCAGTGTCCGTGGTCCTTGGCCACTTCTTTTCCTTCCTTCTCCCTTCATATTTTTCCTTTTTAAAGTTAGTTTAACTTTTACAAAAGTAACTGCTGCGCATTTTTTCCCAGTACTGGGGATTGAACCCAGGGCCTATGTAGCGAGCTACATCCCCAGCTCTTTTTAAATTTTATTTATCTTTGAGACAGGGTTGCTAAGTCACTAAGTTGGCCAGGCTGGGCTTGAGCTTGCGAACCTCCTGCTTCAGCCTCCCAGAGTGCTGGGATGGCAGGTGTGTGCCGCCGTGCCTGGGACCCCTGGACAGACTTTTAAAGTCAGATAGTCCTCTGTGGAGAGCAAGTAGCCCTTCCCGCCCTCCCCGCCTGCCTCTGCTTCCTCTGCTCCCAACCCCCTCCGGCGGAAGCACGCGCTCCGCACGCTCCACTTCGGGCTCTGCCAGCTGACGGCCCGCACAGCAGAGCACGGCACAGCTTCCCGGGGCGTGCCTCCCACCGCCCGCTAGGCCTCCCGCAGCTCCCCAAGTCAGCAGCGAGTGCCGACCCGCCCTGCCGAGCCTGCGCTTCGTGTGCGGCGTCCGTGTCCCAGGTTACTCCACACCCCGCGGTGGTCACCACTCCATCCCTGAGCTCCCTGACCCCTTCAGCCTCCTCTCAGTGGGCGCAGCCCTCTGTTAGCCGACCTCCATGGCCGGCTGTCCGTGCCCGGAACCCTGCGGCCGGCCCTGCCTGCTCTGCCCCCGGCGCCACGTCGCCTCCTCCTTGACCTTCATCCTCACCACAGCGGGGCTCGCCCTGCAGCTTTCTCAGACCCGGCTCCTTCCCGGCGAGCTGCAGCGGCCGCCAAGCCTACTCTCCCGTCCACGGTGCTGTGTGCGGACGCCGTGTGGGCTGGGTCCCGCGTCCTGCTCTGCAGCCGGGCTGGCAGGAGAGAGCAGGCCAGTGGGACGCGTGGCAGGGGCCGTGGCAGCTGCCTCCCGCACTGCGCCTCTCGTGTCTGTGGGCGTCCGGACGTGGCGGTAGACAGACCCGGCACGCTGCGTCCGGAAACAGGGCCTGGCTGGGAGGCCGGCTGTCCCCAGCCTTCCACTGCCCAGCGCCTCTCTCTCTGCCCCTGTGGGCCCAGTGGCTGGGGAGACAGAGAGGAGGTGGTCAGCACTCGCCGCGCTGCCAGGGCCCAGGGCGGCCAGCCCTTGTCGCAGCGCGTCCTCTCGCCCGGGCTGTGTGCCCCGGGGCCGCCCACCTGCTCGCTCCCTGCTCTCCTAGCCCGGCTCTTGGGCAGCGTTCGGTCCGCCGTGCGGGTTAATGAGAAGCACACCTCTGCCTCCTCTTCACACCCCCAGACCAGCACGGTGCCTGGCACCTAGCAGGCCCTGGAAGGGCGGCTGGAACAGAGCGGGGAGTGGACAGAGCGGGGCTGGATGAGGACGGATGAAATGTCCGCGACATCAGAGCTTGCTGTGCACAAACACCAAGGTGGCCGCAGTCAGGAGGCGAGGGGGACCCGGCAGAGGGGCCACCAGGGGCCTTGGGGAGGGCGCGGGGCCAGTGGCCGCCGGTCGGGGCACGGACAGGGCTGGGTGCGAGGGCAGCCACCCCGGCGGGGTGCAAAGAGGCCAGAGCCTGAGGACAGAGCCGAGGCCCCTTCCCAGCGCTGCCAGCCTGGGCCTCCGGGCTAGACTTGCAGCCCCGGGGCAGCGGCCCTCGTGGGAGGTGCCATTCACGCAGCCGCTCCGCCACCGCACACCCGCCGCCTCCGCCTCCAGTCTAGCAGCGTGCCGTCTCCTCGCTGTGGCCGCGTCTCCCCCCAGGGCCGGTTTCAGGGCCTGCACCTGTGCAGCTGGCCCCGTGCCCGGAAGGCCCCCACGCTCCTCCATGCCTTGCTGCTGAAGTCCTCAAGTTCTTAATACTGCTTTTCTGAGACAGGGTCTCGCTTTGTAGTTCAGGTCGGCCCTGAGCTCACTACGTAGTCCAGGCAAGCCTTGAACTCAGTAATCCTCCTGCCTCTGCCTCCCGAGTGCTGGGATGACAGTCATGGGCCACCACGCCTGGCACTGCGGTATGTGGGACTGATTGCCAGTGGGCGTGAGTCACCAGGCCTGGTATTGTCGTATGTGGTTACCGGGGGTCGAACCAGGGACCTTGTGCTTGTGAAGCAGGCGCCGGAACCACTGAGCTAAATCTCCAGCCCCTCCTAATTTCTGAACAAGACTCCCACCGTCTCCTGGCGCATGGGGCTCCACCAGCTGTATAGACTGGTGTTGGCTCTTGTTCCCTCGGGAAAGAAGCCAAAGTCACGCGCGGCCCTCTGAGCTGCTCGTGCTGTGCTCGAGGGACCGCCCCACCGCCCCAGGGCCTTGCTCCTGTTGTGCCTCTTCCCGGCAGCCCTCGTCCGCGCACCCACAACCTCCCTGCCCCGTGAGCCCTCCCCGACCCCCAGCGCGGCCCTTCCTCTCGCTGCTGCTCCTGACCTGCCACTCGCCCCCACCTGCCTTGTACTTATTTACCTGCCTGGGGAGCTGCTCGCTGACGCCCAGGCTTTGTCGGCTCCCGCCCCTGCACAGCCCTCACCACCCATTCCTGTGCCTGGTGCAGAGAGGGCTCGGGAGCTCAGCGAGGAACCCATGATTGATGGGCTGGAAGCTTTATTCCAACCCTCTCTTCCCTGGCGCCTCGGATGAGAAGCCAGATGCCAAGAGCTGGGGCGGGCAGTGGGCACAGCCCAGACCCTCCCCACGTGCACTGAGAGTACCACAGGGGCTCTCAGCATCCTGCTCAACAGCCTGCACCACCCCCCCCCCGTACACCAGGACCCCATTTAATCAGAGTCCTGTGTAACAAATATCCTTCCACAAAATCCCTCACTGTTCACCAGAAATTCAGGTGTCACAAGCAGCTTATATTTTAATTTCCCTTCTGGTCACCGTAGCTACAGGGACTCACCCGAGGTCACCCAGGCTCATCCCCACCCTTCCCAGCATTGCCTGGGCCTCGGTTTATCTCCTCCTGAGAAGATTTGGAAAGGATGGAGGCAGGAAAGGCCAGCAGCCCAGAGTGCTGGACAGCAGCTGGCCAGGCCTGCAAGCAGGCCTCTCTCTTTCCAGCCTCAGAATTTGGGGTTCAGTCTTCCAGCCTGGCCTTGCCCCAGATGGCTGGGCACTGGGGGAGCAGAGATGAGAGACAGCTTGCTGGGTTCACGGGTCAGCCAGGCTCTGAGGGGGCCTCATGTCCAGGTTCCTGTGCCCCAACTGCTGCCGCCCCTCACGAAGCCCCCCACAATCTCCACCGCCACCCCTGGGCCTCTGAAGCTAGTACAGAGGAGCCCTGCCTCAGTGTCCTCATCTGAAATTGGGGGTAACTAGCCCCCCACAAGGCCCTGAGAGGACCCGCGAGCTGACACACAGTGGCGGTTAGCAGGGCGCGTGGCATGCAGTAGGGGTGGCGCTGTGTCCGCTGCGGCTGCCGTCAGAGGTCCCAGTGTGGAATCTGCCCCCCAGCCCCCTGCGCTGTCTTCTGGGGCACAGAGGGTCCTGGGCACAGAGCGTCCTGGGGAGGCCACCAGAGAGCCAAGTCCCTGGCCCCCGACACGCCGGGCGCGGGGCCGGCTGCCAGCCAGGCGGGAGCCGCTGAGGATGGATGCCTCCTCGGCCCCACGCGCCCAGCTCAGCAGAACCCGGCGGCGGTGATGGGCTGGCAGCCCCCAGCTGCAGCCAACTTCATTTTGTGCCACAATTAAATGATCGCCGCGTTTGCTCGCGCTCACTTATTCAATTACCTCGGCAGCCCTGAAGGACTCTCGGAGAAACAGCCATAAATAACACAAGCTGGCCACCCGCCGTCCTCCGGCCTCGCTCTGCAGCCCGGCCTGGACCCTGCTTCCCACGGGCTCCGCGCCAGCGGCCTCCACCCCCCACCTCCCACCAGCACGCCAAGCCCGGCTGAGGAGATGGCACAAGGGGACGCCCCCGCCCCCCTGGGGTCTCGGGTGCCCCTTCCCTGGGCCTCCACTGGCTCATGTGGGACCACCCTGGCTTCCTACACGAATGTGGGCACCTTCCTCCACCCCAGCATTCGGCAGCCACACAGCCCCCCAGAAATGCCTCGCTCTTCCAAGTCCTGCCTTTACTTGTCTGGGGACTCCTATGCATCCTACAAAGCCCAACTTGTATCCCTTCTCTCCTAGGAGGCCTGCACTCCTCGCTCACGTGTGTGTACACCCCCACACAGCAAGCAGGTTAGCCTGTCCCGTAACACCTCATGTGCCCTAGAACTGGGCAACAGTCCCGCCCTGCCAAATGCAAATACCTGAGCCATGAAATACGAGAGCAGGAGTCAGATCCACGGGTCCCCGTGGGAGGCCTGTCCCCAGGGCCCGACTCGCGGCTCCAACCACATAGCAACCGTGGGTAAGGGGGGGATCTCGCGTCAGGAGCTGCGTCAAGGGCTTTTGCTTCTGTTCTTCCACTGAACGGTCACAGCGACCCCGAGGAAGCCAGCCCTGACTGCAGATAAAGAAGCTAAGGCTTGGGATGCTGTGTGCAAACCCACCACACAGTGGCCGAGAGGAGCAGCCTCTGCAGGCCACGAGTTCCGCCCTGGCTCCTGCGTGGCCTCCCCAGAGGCCTCGTAATCTGACCGGGAGCTGTGGGAGGGGCAAAGGAGACGCGCCACAGCATGGACGGCACCTCAGCTGGGTATCAGGGCTCCCGCCGGCACCCGCTGTCCTGACTGCTGTCGCAGACGGGCCTGCAGGGCCAGGCCCTCCTGTCCCGACCCCGGAGTGGCCCTGGGGAGGTGTCCTCTCCGGGCCTCAGCCTGATGTGAGGGAGGCACATTGGAACCCAGGCTGGCTGCAGAACCCGCTCCATGCCTAGAGCCCTGCCCGCATTGGTGCCTGCCCATGGCCGCCCAGGCCCAAGCTCCACTGGGGACAGTGACCACCGGGCTCCCCAGCCCTGAGGCGGGTTTCTAGAGGGCACTCAGGCCAAGGAGCCCCCGTGAGGAGGCCGCTCTCTGCCTCAGCTCCCTCTGCTGAAAGGTGATCGCGGCTGGCCGCCTGCTGAGGGGCAGCCGGGGACACAGGCGGCTGCTTGCCCGAGTATCGTCAGGGCTCTGACTGTCCGCCCCTGCTCCTCCTGGGTGAGAGAGTGCGGCCTGGGCGTGCGTGTGTGGGTCCACAGCCCCTGCGGCCATCCGGGCAGGCCCCAGAGCCCACCAGAGGCTGCCAGGGTGCTGCCCTGGCCAGGCCCGGCCTGAGGGACGTGCCGGGACCTGGGAGATCCACGGGCTGTCGGGGTCCAGGGCCCTGTAGCTGCCACTCGGGTATCTCATCCAGCTTGCCAGGGCGCAGGGTGGGTGACGGGGGGATGGGTGTGCCAAGCTGGGCTGGGAGAGGGAAGAGGGGCTTTCACTGGAACCCCGGAAAGTCAGCGGCGGCCAGCAGGAGTCGTGGGCTCCCAGATGTGGCTGCCTCCGGAGGCTCGGCAGCAGATCTCGGACCGGAAGCTGAGCCTGGGGAACCGGCCGGGAGTGAGCTCGGCCCCCTGGGAGGACAGAGACAGTGACCTATTTGATTGCATAACAGAAAGCGGCTGCCAGCGCCAGCGCGTTTTGCGACTGCTGTTTGTCTCTGTCACATATTTAGGGCTCAAAATGTTGTCAAATAAGTAGCTGAGTAACAAGTCCGCGCGCAGCCCGGGTATTTGTAACAACACAGAAGCCGAAAGCAGGCCAGTACGCTGCCCGTCGGTCCCGCGGAAGACCCGGGTTCCGCCCAGGCTCGGCCACCGGGCGGGGGGAAGTGCCACCCCTGCAGACCCCCACCCCACCCCCGCGGTGGCTCCGGGGTTCCAGGACCAGGATCTGGGTGCGGCGAGGCAGGAGAGGAAGGAGGGGCGGCGGGGTGGGCAGGAAAGCCGGTCACACCCTCCTCCGCGCCAGGAACCGGCGACGGGCACAGGAGCGAGGTGCACAAGCATGCAGGAAGCCGCAGCCAGGGCACACAGGGACCGCCACGTCACTGCAGGGCACCCAGGAAGTCCCCTGGGGGGCGGCACTGAATGCGTGGGTGTGGGACACCACGACGGTCACCGCGGAGGGTTCCTTGTGGAGATGGGAAGGGGCAGCCAGGGACGGGGCCAGGGCGGAGGTGCCCCTGGCTGGGCCTGCCCCCACATCCAGGGAGCCCGTCCTGCCCAGCCAGCTCCTGGGGACAAGCTCAGCCGGCTGCCAGGGCCAGGAGACCAGGGTCTGGTCCTGGCACGGCCGTGGCCCTGGGCAGGGACGGAAGGAGCGAGTGCAGTGCGGTACCAGACGGGATGGAAGAGCCCTGGGGCTTCGCGCCTGCCCACAGGCCTGGGGACCAGGAGACGGACACAGGCCGGGGCAGGACAGCCCGAGAGCCAGTCAGACCCGATGCCTGACCGCCCCCCGCACAGGGCAGCCTGGCTCCCAGCAAAGGGCCCAGCTCCTCCGGAGGGGGACTCCCCTCTCCCGTGCACAGCCTCAGCCCCCTTCTTGGCTGGAACCCCACTGTCCTCCTTCACCCCACTCCTGCTCCCCACGCAGCTCTGGGGTGGAGCGCATGCTCAGCATGCACAGCGCCCTGGGTTCCAAACTCAGAAAAAGGAAACACACAAAACGGAGAGCTTGAGGCAGGGGTCCCCTGGTGCCCTCAGCTGGCTCCCACCCAGGCAGTGAGCTGAGCGCCCCTCCCTCTCCTCCTCCCCCAGACCTGGGCCCTGCTCCAGGCAGCACCCAGCCAACAGCTGGTCAGCCAGCCCTGCCAGCCCTTCCCGCGTCAGGTGACCTTTCCACCCAGGCCACCAGCAGCCCAGCCCTCCTAGGCAGACCTCTCCACCCGGCGCTCAAGCAGACAGCTGCTCCAAGCCAGGCCAGGCCTCTGCCCGATGCCCACACACGGTGGGCACTGAAAGCCAACACCCCTTCCTCCCACCCCCCACCCAGAGGGGCCTGGTGAGTGAATCCGGGGCCCCATGTGGGAGGGAGGGGCTGTGGTTCCCGCCACAGGGCCTGTCTCCACGCAGGGCTGGCTGGGCCTCCGTGACAGCGCCAGGGTCCCCGTGTGGCTGTGTCTGTGCGGGTTGTGGGGCAGGGACTGAGGACAGACGGGCAGTGCAGGGGCCTGAACTGGCCTCTTCGTGGCTCCCCTTCCCCGGGTACCCCAGTCCCTCTCCCCTCTGTCCCCCACATGGAGGCAGGAGGCTGCACCGTGTCTGGGCCGTAGAGGAAGCTGCGGGCGGCAGGCGCAGGGCCAGGACTGCTGCTCTCCATGGGGCTGGGCCTTCCCGCAGGCTGGCGTCCAGGAGAAGCCACAGCACCCTGGTGCTGTCCCAGGACCAGCATGTCCTGTCCCCGCAGTCCCCGCCCATGGGGCCACAGTGTGCATGATGTCAATCTGGGGCAGCGGCCTGAGGCCTGGGGGCAGGGCATCCGCAGTGCCACACGCGGGGGGGGGGGGGCGTGCACAGGGCAGAAGGCACGCACACACGCACTCCCAGTCTCCACGACCCTGGACTCTCCCAGGCCTCCAGGTGAATGCGAACCCTGCCGGGTCCGTCCCCAGAGAGCTCACGATGACACCCAGGAGGGCCTGTGCCGTGACGCCGCAGGCACGCGGGGCCTCACCCGGCCTTCGGCGGCTGTTCTGAGTTCGTCTTGCCACGTCTCTGTCCGATACACCGAGGCCACGCACGTCGGGGTAACTTCGGGGCCTCACAGCCCTCACTTCCCACGCGAGGAGACAGCAAGGAGAGGGCGGAAAGAGGGGTCCCAGGCAGGGCCAGGCCTCCTCCTGGTGGCTGCGGGCACCACTTCCCTGTGTGCCTGCCACGCCCACCTGAGCAAGCCCTCCCCGCAGCGCGAGGGAGCCCCCCGTCTGGGCCCTGGCCAGGCTCAGCTACCTGGCAGCCAGCAGTGTCCCACATCTTCCCGCTCAGAGCAAGGCACTTGAATAAATCCTTCCCGGGCAGAAGCCTATGGTTGCTGTCTTGTTCCCTGCCAGCCGCGGGGAACAGCAATAAACTTTACGAGCAGCGCCAGGCAGCTGGGTGGTGGCGTGGAGAGGAGCGGCGGGAGCTCTGGGTTGGGGCTGCCCAGTGCCACTCTGTCCTAGCAGGACGGGCGGCCCTGCTGGCAGAGGAGGGCTGGGTCCCCTGGGCAGTGTGGGGCCTGGCTGGGGTCCCTGCCGAGGGGCGCTCGCCTGAGACTCCTCTGCTCTGCTCGGCTATGGTCTGCAGCCCCACAGTCTCTCCCAGCCCCGCCGCTCATGCTGGCGAAGCCAGGGCGCGGGGGCCGTGACGTGGGAGCGGTTTGGCCGGGGTGAGGGTGTCGGGGCTGGAAACCTGGCTCTGGGCACCGAGTGACGTCCCAGACCTCTTGGTCCTCAGTCTGAGACAAGGTCTAAATTGCTCAACTGCACTGGGCTGGCTCAGATTCTTCAACCCTCCTGCCTCAGCCTCCAGCAACGCTGGGGTGACAGGTGTGCGCCACCACGCCGGCTGACTTGTGAGCTTTTTAAAGCTCCTTGCCGGGCAGTGGCAGAACCTCGGCTGTGATCCGGCCCTGGGGACAGGCCCAGGCAGAGCCAGGCCTGTGGGACCAGCCCCAGTTCTCCGATGCCTGAATCCCTCCGGGGCTTTCCTGGTTCCGCGTGCCAGCTGCTGCCCTCTGCTGGAGAGCAGGTTCTGGAGGTTCACAGCTGAGCGGCCGGGGCCCGGTGTGGAGGATGCGCCCGCATCATGTGTTACTTGGTACTGACCTCAAAAGCTGTCCCTTTCTTGTGACCGTATGACTACTGAGCTAGCCCTCGGCAGCGCCTCGAATCTGGCTCTAGGCGACTGCACAGGACAGGGGCCTGCTCTGCGAACTAGAGGCAGGTGGCCGCGCGGAGAGGGCCTGCCGCGCTGGGAAATGTGCGGCAGGGCTGTGTCCGGCCACGTCAAAGGCCAGGTCAGGAGCAGCACGGGTGGAGGCCGGCAGCCACCACCCCTTCCGGGGCCGGTCCCGGCGGCAGGGACGCCCCACCACCCCGTCCTCGCAAGGCTCAGGCTCCGGGGCTCATCGTTGCCCCGTGTTTCTTCCACCTCGACGGCGAGATCGGAGCACTGCTGGTTCGGCTGAGCACGCTTGCCAGTGGCTGACGGGCTTCTAAATTAATCATGGCTGTGTTAAAGCGGAATTTGGTCCCGAAGCTGGAAAAGTCTCAGGAGATTTTAAATGTGAAGAGTAAAGGTGGGGGGAGACCCTCTCAGAAGATAAAATCAGCCCCAGAGTAAGTTTCTGTGGCTGCGGATCATGACGTATTGCTGTATGATTCCGGACGTGTAGCCTCCCTGGAAATAGATGCGGCCCCAGAGCACGTATCTGAGCCAGGGCGCGCAGGGTGATGTGCGACATCGAGCCCATGGAGCGGGAGCCGGAGGAGGGCGCGCAGTCATTTTTAGAATGGGTTTCAAAAGGCCATTTTCCCCCCTCTGGAAAATAAGCTTATGCCATTCCGCTCTGGAAGGCCACAGATGACATCAACGCCTGGCCACATGAGAGGCTCCCAAGTTCTCTCTCCCATTACGGCCTAAGCGCTTTTAAATGGGTTTCGGGCCCTCTCCTCTCTAATAGATTAAAAAAGGCTCCTTTGGGCATCACAAGGACATTGGATGCTACTTGTCCCGAACCTCTGGCGCTGAGGGCCTCGGGGGCAGAGAGCTTTGGGGCAGTGCGGCCCACCACGCTGCGTGCAGACCACGGCTGCCGTAAGCTGTCCCTCAATCATCTTCTGCAGCACCTGAGACTTAGGGGACGTGCTCTGGATGGCGTCAAGGCCTCAGTGGTCTCTTTCCTAGGCTGAGCTGAGACCCTAGAAAACCTCTTCCCTGATATCGGGGGCTGCAGCAGCCGGGGCGGGGGCCGACGGACCCCTGGTCCTGCCTCACCCTGCCGGCCTGGCCCATCCGTGTGGCCCGCCACGCGCTCGCCCTGAGCCAGCCTCCCCTTGCTCCCCGACCCTCGAGTCGCCCCTTCTCCGCTCAGAGCACCGGCTGCCCCACCCTCGCGCTAGCACGGGGCCGGAGCCTGGGCCTCCGCAGGTCGGCCGAGCCCTCGCCGCCGAGGGGCCCTGCAGCTCCTAGGACTCATTGTTTTCTCCCCACCAGTCCCCGTGCAGCACTCATTGTACTTTTAGTGTCTGTTGGTTGAGAAAATAGACGATGACAAAAAACCTCTAGGAATTCAATAATGCCTGTAGATGAATTTGTGTTTTGGTAATCACCAAAATGCTCGAACACACCGGGGAGATTACCCTGCTGCTAGGTACCACTTTCTAGTCTGCGGAGCTGTGTGTGGGTGTGGGTGTGGCTGTGGGTGTGGGAGCGTCCTGACCACGCCTCACACACAGGCTGGTGGTGTGGGTCCTGCCGCCCGGCCAGGGCACCTCCAGAGCACCTGTCCCGGGGCGCAGGGTGTGGCGGGGGGCCTCAGGCAGGCAGGAGCTGCCCCAGAGCTGTCTGAACTCAAGTGGCCCAGAGGGAGCGGGAGTGGCGTGGTGGGCACCCCGACCCAGGCGGGCTGCGAGGTGGGCACAGTGGGCACCAATGGCAGAGGGAGAGACCGCAAGGATGAACCTGGTCCCTGCCACTCGCTGGGCCTGGGCTTTGCAGACCCCGTTCCTCCATCCGAAAACCGACTTTGAACCGCAGAGGCTGTAAAGTGGTGTCCCGTCTGCGCTCAACAGCGACAGATGGTACGCAGAACCTGTCTGTGCGCGGAGCCAGGGGGCACCTCCCCTGAGTGGAGCTTTCCTCTTATGAGCCCCACACTCAGTAATGGCCTCGAGGTGGTGAATCAGTCGGACCCTGAGCTCCGTGGCACAGGACCCCCACCCGGGTACCCGGCAGGGCGGAGACCGTCCTCCGAGGGCTGGGGCGGATGTGAGGCTCGCTCAGGCTCCCAGGCAAGCAGACCACGGGCTCCGACCCCTCTTCCCCCCACTCCCCGCCGCCTTCTGTCGGCCAGAGCGCATCACAGGGCCGCACTCATTTCAAAGCCACGATCAGGCCGGGTGCCCGCAGCACACAGCAGGGCCTTAGAGAACAGACAGAAGGAGCCCGCGGGCCAGGCCAAGGCCTGAGCTGGCAGTCTCACAGCGCACTGGAGTTTCGCTGCCGACCCCCCAGCCAGAGTCAAGGGGCACATTTCCTCTTACCCTGACTGGCACAGGCTGGCATGAGAGCACCAGGACGAGGGGGCAGCAGCTGCCATCATGCCTGACATCGGGGAGGCCATGGCTCCTGGGCTGTCACGTCCCCGTCCGCAGCCCTCTCTAGTTTGTCACTCAGCCTCGTGGGCCTCCACGCTGGGTCTGTCCGGACCCAGCCAGGCTGGTGGCCACACCCCTCTGGCAGAAGTTAGCCTTCGAGTGTCCCAGGGTGAGACTCAGGGTTCGCTGACGCAGCGGCGGGGCAGGAGGACACAGGGACCCCGCGTCTGTCCACCTCCCTCCTGTCCTGCCTCCCCAGGGAAGGCCGCGAGCGCGGGGCCGGCTGTGCGGCTGCTGTGGGGGCGGGGCTGCAGGGGGCGTGGTCTCCGTCGCGCGGCTCCAGGTAGCCAGCACCTGCGTCGCTGTGGGCGGAGGCTCCCGGGCAGCAGCCCCGCCCCCCGCGCCCCGCTGACTCAGCGCCTCCTGAGAGGAGCCCACGCAGCGAGAAGCCCAGGCGGAGGAGATTTCACAAAAGATGCCGCGCGGCCTGTCGCTGAGCCTCGTGACGGGCGGCTGGTGGCGGGGGGCGGTAAACCCAGGCTCGGAGCAGGCTCGGAGCAGGCGCCCAGCATGCGCCAGGCCTCGGCGAGCCCGTGGGACACGTGGGGCAGACTCGGGGGCCAGGAGGGACCCAAGGCCGAGGCCGGCTCGCACACAAATGACTGCAGGCAGCAAAAGACGTCACCAGGCCTAGGGGGCGCCTTCGAGGGCGCCCTTGGTTCAGGACTGGCCGGAGAGTGCCGGGAGGCACAGAGGTGCCCTGCTCACGCCACGGAGCTGAGCGCCACGCACGGGGCACGCACAGGAGAGCTGCGCCTGGCACGGGGAGCGAGGTCCGACAGCAGGATGGACCCTCGGGTGCCGGGCCCTCCCTCCACCCGCCCCAGGCTGCGTCAGGACCACCGACCCGGGCTCGGGAGCGGGACTCTCCGCCCAGTTACACCCTGAAGTGAGCATCTCGTTCTGGATGTCAATTCCAGCAGATGCGGCGGGCAGCGGCCCCGCAGAGGGGACGGTATTAATACCTCAGGGCGACGGCTCCGCGCAGGCCTGTCCCCCCGGACGGGCAGACACAGCGGCAGGGCCTCCCGCAGCGTCCGGTCGGCACAGTCCTGAGACGGTCAGGACAACCGCACCGCGGGGCCGCAACAGCGACACCGGAAACCAGAATGACCTCGTAGCTACTGAGCACTTGCCCCCGAACACTGGACTAAGCCTTCCCACCCGTACCCTGACTCTGTCCTCAACTCCAGGAGACGCAGGTATCGTTATGCCATGTACAGTTGGAAAACTGAGGCTCAGAGAGGTTAGTAGTTTGCCCGAGGTCACACAGCATTGACCTAGTGGAGCCAGGATGCAGAGTTAATAGTGCCCGGCAACAGGAGCGTTCTTGGTCCTGGGCTCAGCGCGCCAGAGCCGGGCCGGCAGCAGGACCGGGAAGAGCACAGCTCTGGGCTCGCAGTTCTGCCAGTTCCTTGATTTTTTAAGTGCTGAATATTTAAATGCACAATGTTTCAAGTCTCCCTCTGGCCCCTGCTCCGGCGCGGTAGTGGTTTAGCCCAGAACAAGTGGTCGCCAGTGAGCAGCCTGCTCCGGCGTGGCCGCTAGCGCCGTGCCCAGCACCACTGTCACCTCCTTCCAGAGAACCTGCCGGGAGCAGCGCAGAGGCCCAGGCTCAGGCCGGGGACAGCAGGGCCCACGTCCCGGAGCAGCTGCCGCGCTCGACATCCCGCGGCCCCAAGGCAGCATGGTCGTGCAGGACAGCGTGGACCCAGGGGACGCACGGGCGGGCGTGCGGCTGGAGCCCTTCCTGCACCAGGTCGGGGGCCACCTCAGCGTGATGCGGTACGACGAGCACACGGTGTGCAAGCCCCTGGTCTCCCACGAGCAGCGCTTCTACGAGTCACTGCCACTGGCTATGAAGCGCTTCACCCCGCAGTACAAAGGTGAGCCTGGGCGGTGGGCACCCTGACCCCTCCCCGGCCCGCACCTTCCACGCTTCGGAGGCTGCGGTCTGGAGTATGGTGGCCTTCGGCTTCCCCATGCGTCTGTATGCTCAGGCCACCCAGACTTGGGACGCTGGGGACAGACAGAAACGACGCTGAGCGGCCCTGGGCCCTGTGCCATGGGGCTATCATGAGGGTGCAGGACCCTGGCTACACCCAGGACAGGTTGGAGCCTGCTTGACCAGGGTAAGGCGTGGAGAAGTTGGGCCAGGGCTGCCCAGGAAACCAGATCCTGCCCTCGCTCAGGAAGGGGCAAGCCGGAGACCCTCAGCCAGGGCAGTGCGCCGATCTGAGCACGGGGCAGGCTCCGGGAGCGAGTGGAGACAATGGGCTTCTGGCCCAGGCCCGGGCTTTGGGAGAGGAGCTGCCTGGGCAGAGCACAGAGGAAAGGCTGCCGCACTGCAGGCTTCCTGCGTCCACGATGGGCGAGGATGCACCAGTGATATCCAAATCCGTGCATCGGAAGCCACAGCAGCCAGGGGAAGTGATGCACACCTGCAGTCCCAATGCCAGCCATGGGGGCTGAGGCAGGAGGATGGCAAGCTCCAGTCCTGCCAGGCAGCCCTGAGTTTAACGACCGAGACGGCGGGCGGGCAGGACCACGGACAGCGGTGTTTCTCTAAAGCCCCGCTGAGGTCAAATGGCTCCTGCAGAATCCTGTGCTTTGGGGTTTGTAGCTCTCCAGGTCCTTCGCTGCCAGGAGCCAGGACCTCCAGAGCCTGAGTCAGCCCAGGCTCAGGGATCTAGGCTTTGATGATTGGATTTTTGTTGTTGTTTGGATTT
The DNA here is from genome assembly GCA_004025085.1 of Thryonomys swinderianus. Lineage (NCBI taxonomy): Eukaryota > Metazoa > Chordata > Mammalia > Rodentia > Thryonomyidae > Thryonomys > Thryonomys swinderianus. The sequence goes on along the minus strand of PVIC010007699.1, from coordinate 11,123 downwards.
TTGTTGTTGTTTTGATTGTGTGTGTGCATGTGCGTGTGCGTGTGCATGTGTGGTATCAGGAACCAAACACAGAGTCTTTGCGCGGAACTACATCCCTAGCCTATCTCTTTTTTCTAATACTGGGAATGGAACTCAGGACCTCACGCTTACCAGGCAGGCACGACACCACTGAGCTATATTCCCAGCCCCACCTACTTATTTACTTATTCATTTAACTTTTATTTACTTATTTTGAGACAGAGACCTGATAATTGCCAAGTTACCCAAACGAGGCTGGAACTCAGCCCTCCTGCCTCCCCTGGTCCTGGGACTGCACACCACCAAGTCCAGCTCATTTGGCAGGGTCCCCACTGAGAACCAGTACTAGGTGTGCCCAGCGCCTTGAGCCCTGGACGTCCCTTCCGCACAGAGTTTCCCATGGGCCTGCAGGACCTCCTGAGAGTGCTGGCCCCGGAGAGGCAGGGAGAACAGCCAGCCACCTGCCCAGCACTTCCCCACCTGCCTCCCTGCGTCTCACAAGACTGCAGGTCAGTGACACCCGCCCACTGGCAGAAATACCTGTCCTCCTGCGTTGGACTCAGAGCGGTTGAGGGGTGCCAGTCACAACATTTCATACTTGCGACCGAGCAGGAGAAAGGAAGGGCTCCCCTGGACCTCAGAAGCCTCCCACCTGGCCTCTTGTCCCCTCCCCGTCTGCATGGGGCCAGCACTCTGCCAGGCTGAGCAGGCACTCTCGGGCATTCTCAGGCACATGGTCCTGTGTAGCCTTTACTCTGCCCAGCTTCCCCTTGCAGCTGAGCCATCCTAGGGACGCCATCTTGTGCTCAGCTAATGCAAAATGAATTACAGTGTGCACCTGTGTCACATTCCTGCCGCTACTGCAAGTTTGGAAATGCACTTAACACACCTGAACTCTGCCATGCGACACCTTAGCTATGTGGTGCCCACAGCGTCTCAGCTGTTCACTCCGGCATCTCAGGGCTGGTGAGCACCACTGTGCCCAGCCACTGCCCACTCACGGGAGGGACTTGTGCCATACGCTGCTGACCTCTGAAAAGATCACAGAGTATGGTTTCTACTGAGTGCATATTGATTTCCCACATCCCAAAGTAAAAAGCAAATAGCTGCAAGTTAAACCTAAGTTGGGCACCGCCTATATCATGAGCCAGACACCCATACCCTCAGGCCGCCGGGCTGCGCTGACCTTGCCTCAGGCTCCGCCTGGAGACCATGCTCTAGATGAGTCAGGAGGCTGAGTCAGGGGCCTGGAGACCAGTGACTGTCCACCCCGCCTGTGTGTAGGTTGGGGTGACACCAACTGTAAGGTCTGGGTGACTCAGAGCCTTAGTCACTTCCTCCTAGCTGAGACACAATACCTGACACCCACCACCCAAAGGAGAGGCTATTTCGGCTCACGTTCTCAGAGGGCGCAGTCCACGGCAGTGGGCTCCAAGGCAGGCTTGGTGGAGGGTCTAGAGGAGGAGAGCTGCCTACAGCATGGCAGCCAGGGAGCGCGGGGGCAGGAGGGTCTGGGAAGAAGGCAGGCCCTTCCGGCTCTCGAGCCAGGCACCAGCCTTTTCTGTCCGGGCCCCAGCTGCACACTTAGATGAATCCACTGATAAGCACGCCACCCCCATGATCCAATCATTTTCCAAAAGCCCCACATCTGAACACATGGGGCCTTCGGGGAACTTCCCAGGTCTACTATGGCACAAAGAAATGCCAGCCCCCTCGCTGACCACAATCCATGCAGCCCAGGGTCTAAGCACAAATCAGCAAAACGGGCAGGTGCCAGGGAAAGGCCCAGACCACCCCAAGGCCTCACACCCCTTCCCAGCTGGGAAGAGCAGCGCACCAGCCGCTAAGGTTAGGCTGTGCACGGGGAGGCCGAGGGCTGATGGCTTAGAAGTCCCAGCTGCCCTCCTCATCCGCTCTGCGCTTGACACTAATCTTGTGAGCCTCACAGCCCTCTGAGCCAGCTACCTTTACTATCCCCATGCAAAGGAGGGGAAACTGGGCCAGAGGGTTAGCTCAGTGGTTCCGGCGCCTACCTCGCAAGCGTAAGGACCTGAGTTCGATCCCCGGTTACCACATATAATGCTGGGCGTGGTGGCTCACGCCTGTAATCCCAGCACTTGGGAAGCAGAGACAGGAGGATTGCTGAGTTCGCGGCGGCTTGCCTGGGCACCATAGTGAGCTCAGGGCCAGCCTGAACTACAAAGCAAGACCCTGTCTCCAAAAAGCAAAAAAAAAAAAGGAGGGGAAACTGAGGCACAGAGCAGTTACCTGACTAGCCTGAGGCCACACAGCCAGGGAGGGGCAGACCCAAGCTTTGAGCATGAGGCCTGGCTCCCAAGGGCGGCTCAGGGCCGTGCAGATCGATCCACCCCCATCCTTCCTCACCACCTGGCCTCAGGGCGTCCGAGCCCAGGGCCATCTCCCCAAGGGGAGAGGGCACATGGCTGTCCAGGGTGCTATGTCTGAGGTGGCCACTGTGCCACAGAGAACGACCCCTCACTTCTCCCCTGTCTGGCATCACCATGACGACTGGGAGAACCTCAGGCAGGGACCAGGAGCTTGCCCCGAGGCTTTGCCAGGCTCCCAGGCAGGACTGTGTCTTGGGGACACATCTGTCTCCTTCCAGGTCGCCTGTCAGCCTTGGGCGGATGAGGACAGGCACTTAGGTCCAGCTGGCTCGAGATTCCGCCAGATTCAGATTACAGACGGCGGCGGCGAGTAAATGTTCTTGTAAGCTTAAAAATAAATGGATGATGGAATATTCACCGGGGCTCGGGGAGCCGCCGGCCAAACCAGAACGGCTGAGACTCCGGGCCTGCCATAGCGGGCAGCAAGCACCCTGCGCGGGGGCGGCCGCCACAGACCCACCCGCAGCGGGGCCAGGCCTTGGCAGGCCGGGCTGCGCAGGCCCAGGGGCGTGTGGGAGGAGGGAGGGAGCAGCCGGGAGCCCCAGGGCCCGCCGAGCCGTCAGAGGGACGGGACGGAGGGAGGACGCACGCAGGCCCAGCACGATGACGGCTCTGACAGTATGAGAATCGGAAACGACTTTGGGTTTTATTGGTTTGGGGTTATCTGCACCTCCACCTGACTCCGTTTGCGCAGACACTCAGAACCAATGAGATTCGGCAAAGCTGGATCCCGGACAGCCGTGAAGGTCACATTTCTACATTTCTGGTCCGTCCAGCGAGGCCTGGGGCCCGGGCTCCCAGGACAGGCCCTGGCAGCCCTGCTGCCGGCTTCACGAGAGCTTGCACTTCATAAGCCTGAAAGGGCCGCGCCCAGAGCACCTTTCTCGGTCCTACGGCAGCGGGAGGCCCAGGCTCCCCAGAGACAGGCACAGAGGCAGCCCGTTCGCCCCTTCACACACAGGGGAGCCGGACCCGGCTCAGGCTTGGCTTCCAGACTCTGCTCCCGGGCCCAAGCCGGTTCCCTGGCGAGGACGCACCCTGGGCCTCCTCCGCGGGGACCCAGAGCACCAGTGTGCAGCCATCTAGCCTCTGGGCAGCCAGCGTCTCTGAGGAGAGCAGCAGGGTGTTTGTCTTCCGGGGGGCCCCAGCACCCCACATCTGCACAGCCAGCTTGGGGCCCTTGACTGCAGGTGACAACAAGAGCAGGTGGCAAAGTGGGGGCTCACACGAGCCTCTGGTTTCACCAGTGCCCGGCCCCCATGACCCCAGCTGCTGACCCCTCTGCCGCTGGAAATGGCCGTGGCCCTGAGAAAGGCAGAGACGGGCAGGGTGAGATCTCAGAAGCTGGGCAGACAGATGGGGAAGCCGGGGTGACGAGGGGCAGAGTGCAAGGTGAGTGCTGGCCGGGCCCTGCTTCCCAGCTGCAAGCTCAGGGCGGCGCCCCAGCTGGGCACAGTGGGTCGGCCACGCGGGACTAGAAGGCAGGACTGTGCCGAGCACAGCTGGAACAGAAGGTGCAGGCTGCCTTTGCTGAGAGCTAGAAAGACGGACGTGAGATGAAGGAGGGACACGTGGAGATCAGCCCCCGGCCTGTGCGGACTCCACAGAGTGAGGCCAGCGGGCCACAGACCGTTCTCTTCTGAGAGGAGCGGGGGGAGGGGCATCGGTGGCGCCATTCAGCTGAGCTCCAAGGCCACCGTGTCCACAGGCCTCACCCGCCCCGCCCTGTGTGTCCTGCAGGCACTGTCACTGGGCACCTCTGGAGAGACAGCAGGGGCCGCCTCAGCCTGCTGGCACACCCGCAGAAGGAGAACCAGGAGCCCTTCAAGGCGTCCCCAGAGGCAGCGGCGGTGGCCGCATGGCAGACGCTCCAGCAGAGCACGGGCAGCAGCGCCCGGCCTCTGGCCCAGCGGCAGCAGCAGCCTACGCTCACGGAGAGGTGAGGGCGCCACCCCACCCAGGCCCGAGGCCACCCACTCCCCAGTAGAGTCGGCACCAAAAAAACGAGAAAGTCAGATGGAGGCTCTGCCTGGAATAGCCATCATGGCCAGAGCGGAGCGGGCTTCTCCAGCCGCCGCCATGGTGCAGCCTCGGAAAAGCTGTCTCTGCGAGGCGGTCACAGAGGGAATTCAGGGCAGTTCGCTTCATTAAACACAGAGACCAGGCAGCGTCTCGGGGTCCTGGGGGCTGTGCAGAACAGAGACCCTGGAACTGTTCTCCGAGAGGGAAGTGGGGTTCGTTCCTCCCTCCCGGGTCAGTGCTCAGCACGCCCCACAGAGAGGGCGGGGTCCTTGGAGATGCAGAGACCCAGGACCAGAGGCCCGTGGACGGGCGATGTCAGCTGACCTTTCTCAGAGAAGGGTCCCTGCGGGTTTTTAAACATTTATGGGAAACAAGGAAAGCTGGTGCAGGGACAGCGCGGCCTCCCCAGGAGCCTGGATCCAATTAAGCTCTTGGCTCGGTGTCAGGAAGCCTCCCCATCTCCCCTCCCAGACAGGAACCCCAAGATGCCAGGGGGTGGGACAGGGAGGACGGGCCAAGGCCCCGAGACCCCTGTGCCCACCCCTCCCTGTGGCACAGTGAGGGCTCAAGGATACAACGCCATGCCTGGCGCCACAGCCTAAAGCCCCAGCCTTGTGCTTCCAGGTGGGGTCGCCCCCCCTGCGCTGTGTAACGGGACATCAGGGAGGGCACTGCGGTCCCTGCAGTGTCTGGGGTGCTGGTGGGCACTGTCCTGGAGACGCCAGCTCAGACCCGGTGCCACAGAGCACGGGCAGTCGGCACTGTCACCTGCCTGACGTCATCACCACGCTTGCCTCCTGCAGTCCCGCCACGGTGCTCCTGAGGTCCGAGTTCGCCTGCAGCACCCAGGTCTCCTCGCTGGTGGAGGACGCCCACGGGACCCAGGTGGAAAGGAGGAGCTTTAACCCGTGGGGCCTGCTCTGCCACCAGGCCCACCTGAGTCGCCTGTGCTCAGAGTCCCCGGAGAACAAGCGGCACCGTATCCTTCCCACCCTCCCGCCGAAGCCCTCCCGGGGGCGTCACGGGGACACAGACAAGAGACAGACACGACCTAGAAGGCAGATCCCAGCCCGGTGTGGTGGCACACGCCTGTAATTCCAACATTCTAGGAGGCTGAGGCAGGATGCTCATCGTTTGACGTCAGTCTGGACAACTTAGTGATGTAGCGAGATCCTTTCTCAAAAAAAAAAAAAAAGCTAGAGATATGGCTTAGTGTCAAGGCTCCGGGTTCAAAACTTAGTACCTCAAAACAAAAAAGAAATAGGACTCCTCCAAAGAAGTGTGCGCAAGTTGACCTGGGAATCTCACGGGATACCGTGTCTCTGATAGGGCCCCTGGCCATGTCGCTATGCCCTGGGCAGTGCAGACGGGAGTCACACTGTGACACCGGGGAGCCAGAGGGGCCTCGGAGGGCTGGTGGGGTCTCCAGGCCCCAACCGCCCCCATATTTTCCCTGCGGGCATCTTCCACGGGCCCAAAGGGTAGGAAGGCAGTGTGGAGCCTCCCTAGAGACACGCCCGTGGGTGGCCAGACAGAGGTGCCCCTCCCCTGTCCACACAGGCTACAAACTTGGGTTTGAAATGTCCCTTCCCTGTCGGGGCTCCATCCTGCAAACGGGCGGCTGGCTTCACAGTATTTACTAAGACACATCTGCAGCCCTAATCCCCAAGAAGCTTTCGCAGGATAATTACTCCGCTGAAATTAATATTCCTGCAACTCATCTCCGAAGCGAACATCAACTCACTTCTCCCAAAAGGAATCGGCCCTTTCCGTGACTGGGAGTTTTAGTCTTGTGATTTTCTGCCAGAAGATGTGAACTGGGCCTGGCCTGCCAGGGACTTCACAGCCATGTTTAAATCCCAGCCTCAGAGCAAAATGGGGAAGGGGAGAAGCTTGCACACTCATGCACCCCCTAAATAAATGGGCTTGTTAAAGCGGTCTGCAAAGCTAATACCTTACCTTCTTACCACCCGGAAGGGCTTGTCCTTGAGGAAAAAGATGCAGCCGGGCGTGGTGGAGCCCACCTGTAACACCGGCGTGCTGGGAGGCCGAGCAGGGGGATCCTAAGTTCGAGGCCAGCCTGAGCCACTTAGCAACTTCGCACAATAAAAGACAGAAAGGGGCAGGGATGTAGTTCCACGTAAAAGCCCTGGGGTACAATCTCCAGAAGCAGAAAGAGAGAGAGAGAAGGAAGGAAATGGGAGTGCAGGGGTGATGTCCAGCAGGGGACAGGTGGCTCGCCGCCTCCCAAGGGGCAGCAGCCGGACGTCCTCGGAGCTTCCTTCACGCAGCACGACCAGACTTCTTGCTCCTGGAAAACGTGGTGTCACCCTACACGCATCCCTGCATCCTGGACCTGAAGATGGGGACCCGGCAGCACGGGGACGACGCGTCGGAGGAGAAGAAGGCCCGGCACATGCGGAAGTGCGAGCAGAGCACCTCGGCCCGCCTGGGCGTGCGCATCTGCGGCATGCAGGTGGGCGCCACCGCCAGCACCCCTCCCCCCGCGGAGGCCAGAGCGGCCCCTCAGCCTCAGCAAGCAGAGGCGTGACCCGGGCCGTGGCGCATGCGCGCTGTCTTAGTTTCGGGGTGCTCAGGGAAGGGTCCCGCACCTGCCGGGCAAATGCTCTACTGCTCGGGCCGGACCCGCCGCACGCTGGTTGTTTTGTTTGTTTTTAAAGAGGGGCCCTTCCAGACGGTGGTGGCAAAAGCCCCCCACTCGGAACTCCACCTCAGCCTTGGGCAGCCGCGGCTCGCGCAGTGCCCCGCGGCTTCTGCCCGTGGCGAGAGGGAGCTTTGATGCCCGTGTGTGGCGGCGGCTGGGAGGGAACTGAGCCGCGTTCTCCTGAATGATGCAGACGTAGGCTCTCCCTCCGACGCCCCCGCAGTTGCTCTTTGAATTCTTATTAACCATTCCCTCTTTCCCTTCCACCTTTTCTTGCTTCTTTTTGCGCCTGCTTTAGTTTAAAAAAAAAAAAAAAAAAGTGGAACGGTCCTAACCTGTACACCCCGGTGCACAGGCAGCTGATCTCCCGCCTGGCCTTGCCGTTGCTGGGGCGCTGGGGGCGCTGGGGGGCGCTGGGGCGGGAGGGAATAAACTGCCTCCGCGCCCTCCCTCCGCCTGTCTACTCCGAGCAAAGCCAGACGCCGATGTGGCGGTAAACGTTATAGCTTTTCCCTAATTGAAACTGCCACCCCTTGAAGCTGGAAGTCGAGTCTATAAATTCGTTGCACATCACAGATGTCCTGGGAAGGCTTGGAACTCCATCCTCAGGAGGACAGGGTGTGATGATTTGCGGTGTAAATGGAATCTCTCTGGACCTCAAACCTTCTGAAATTGATCTGATTTATTTAGAAAGTGACGCCTGTCGTGTGTTTATGAAGGCTAATTTAGCAGCCGATCTCCGGCCCGCCACACGCAATGCTAAGCCTATCACATCTTTCTGATTTTTTCTAACAACGCTGGTTTTCTATAAACACATCCTGTGATCTGAAGCCCAGAAATCCTCTCAGGCCAGGTAGAGACAGGCAGCCGGCCCAGGTGTGCCAAGTCTCCACGGCCAAGCCAGCCCTGGCCTCCGCCCAGCCTCTGCCACCGCCTGTGCCTTCTGAATGAAGTGGGGGCAGCTGCCACGGCCCCGTCAGCACCCCTCTTCCATCTGCTCCCTTTTGGTGGCCAAGGCATGACAGGGGAGGGAGGGGGAGACAGCGCCAAGGAGAGCAGCCGCCAGCCCCACGGCGGCAGCGCACCTGCCTCCCCACAAGGCCCCTGCCGCTGCGCCGGTGGCTGTGGACGGCGTCCGCCCGGAGGACCTTCCAGCCCTTCACCCCAGTCCACCTCTGGGGCCATTACTGTTTCCTGCAAATCTGCAGAGAAAAGACTTTATAATAAACTTCGCTGGGGAGGATTTAATCTAGCTGGCTCTCCAAAGCCATTGGCAGTGATTTCAGGTTCCTGCTGAAGCTCTCTAGCTTGAGTTTGCTAATATTTGAACTGGAGAGGGACAGGAGCCAGGGCTTAAATCACGCCCCGGAGTTGACACTGGAAATTCACAAGACCGGGATCGAAGGTGCTGCCCTGCGGGTGGAGGTCACCTCCGTGGGGCGGAGGGTCTGGACCCCGGAGGCTGTTAGAGGCCTGCTGGGAGCACGTTAGAGCGGGGGAGTGACGCCGGGCGGGGAGGGACGATCGTCTCGGCTGCTTTCAGCCACGCCTGCCCCAGGCCTCCTGGAGTCCGTCCCCAGGTCACAGGAGCCCGTGGCGCCGTCACTGTAGCAGGCGCGACCCCTGGCGAGGTGCAGGTCTTCACATTTCCTCTCTTCTCGCCATGCAAGGTCTACCAAACTGACAAGAAGCACTTTCTCTGCAAAGACAAGTACTACGGGAGAAAGCTCTCTGCCGAGGGGTTCCGGCAAGCCCTCTGCCAGTTCCTGCACAACGGGGCCCGCCGGCGCACAGAGCTCCTGCAGCCCATCCTGCACCGGCTCCGGGCCCTCCTGGCGGTCATCAGGAGCCAGAGCTCATACCGCTTCTACTCCAGCTCCCTCCTCATCATCTACGATGGGCAGGAGCCATCGGAAAGGACCCCGGGCGGCCTGCACCCTCCGGCAGCTCCACAGCCAGACCCCGGCAGCTCTCCGGGGGGTCTGGCCAAGGTCGACGTCCGGATGATCGACTTTGCCCACACGACCTTCAAGGGCTTCTGCAAGGAGCACGCCACCTATGAGGGGCCGGATCCCGGCTACATCTTTGGCTTGGAAAACCTCATCAGGATCCTGCAGGACCTCCAGGAAGGAGAGTGAACCTGCCTGGGATTCTGGAGTTTTCCAGGCTACAGATCTGCAAAGGGACTTGCTGGTGACTAGGTAGTCTAGACACCCCTTCGCCGTCTTTGCAACAAGCAGATCTGCCTTCCGAGCCATCTCTAGGCATGGCAGACTGCAGGCACAGCCGCCGCGGCACTGCGTCCCCAAGGCAGCGCCCCGCGCCCCGCGCCTCCTGTGGGGGTGCTGCCCGTGTCAGCGCCAGCGTCAGGGCGTGCGTGAGTCAGAAGCCAGCACCACCGCACAGTCTGGAGCGTCTGCTCTGGGAAAGGCTCTCCTGTCGCGCTGCACTCCTCACGGCTGGGAGGCCCGAGGCTACCGGAGAAGCCCCGAGGAGCGAGTTCTTGAGTTCCCTGGACGTCCCCACCTCCTCCCGGGAGCCAGAGCCACAAGGACGTGTGCCGGCGGAGCTCAGCCACAGGGCACATGCTCCGTGTGCTGGAGGCCCTGGGCTCAGCACAGCAAGTGATGATGATGATGATGATAAGTAAACAAATGAATGGCCTGGCACGGTGGCACATGCCTATGATCCCAGCACTCCAGAGGCTGAGGCAGGAGGGTCATCGCAAGTGTGAGGCCAGCCTGGGCTACATGGTGAATTCAGGGCCAGGCTAACCTACATAGTGAGACCCTGTCTCAAAAAAACAAAAGTAAATAAGTAAGTAACAGACAAGGATAGGCCCGGGTGTGAGCCCAGGTAAGCCAAGATTCGGCTTCTCCATGTTTTGTTTCTTTCCTGTTTGGGTACCGGGGATCAGCCCCAGGACCCTGGACTCTCGGGGCAGGCTTGATGCTACTGAGCTACAGCCTCAGCCAAGTTCTCCATCTTTTGCCTGAGGAGAGGATAGTCTTTTGCAGTTGTCTTGCTGCCTATCAGAAACGATGATTCCGCCACATTCTGACCACAAAATGACTCTGACTATGACATGCAGCTTCCCTCGCCTCTGATTTCAGTTTATGTATGTGGGGGTGGGTTGAACCTGGAGTCAGAAGAACCAGCAGCAGTCAGAGATCCAGGCGTGATGTTTACAAGACTGTGGGCAAGTGTAAATACGAGAGGAGACGGAACGGTTCCAATCGACTCCTTCTTCTGCAGTGTGGAAACCTATTACAATGCCCTTGAGTTGAGCGCCAGGATACGCTCCCCAATTAGGGAAATAGATTTGTTAATAAAATTGCTGAGGTCACCAGCAACTATTGGTGTGCCTTATTACCCTTTTTCTGTGTTTATTCTGATCATCAGGCCGAGCGGAAATTGCAACTTCTGAGTGACTAGAGCACACAGCAGGAATAGCCCCCCAACTTCCTGCAGTCCCTCGGGAACGGGGGATGGAGGCACCTGGCAGGCAGGCACCAGATCCAGAGAGCGGGGCTCTTTCATGTGAGCCTTATAAAATGCAAAAGCGAGACCCTGCTGGACTCTAGCAGACAGACGCCACCAACAGCCCTAAATCCGCGTGCATGGAGGGGAAAGAGTAGCCTGGAAGACAGACACTCTGGTGTCCGTGTGGAAGACAGCGCCTGGATTTCCTAGCCGGTTAAGTTCCCGATGGCGTCTGGCCAGGGGATGCCGGCCACATACTGCTTCCCCTGGGCCGGTTCTCCCTCCAGATCCTGCTACCAATCCTGCACGTCCGCATGGCCAGGCTCAGCCTCTCACTTCCAGACCCTGCTCAGCTCTGGGTGCTGTGGGACGCGACCCCAGGATGTTCCTCTCCCCACCAGTCCTTTCTTCACGGTGCCCCTCATGGGTGAGCCTTCTTCCTCCTGTCTAAACCATCAGAGGCCCAGAGGAGTCCCCATCTCCTCCTGAAAATCTCCCCATCAAAAGTGCAGATTTAGCTCAGTGGT